>JABVXU010000038.1:0-275830 GCA_013365365.1 Cruorifilaria tuberocauda
CTATAATCTTTTTTGTTTTCTTCTGCAAAAGCAAAAAAATCTTATAAATATTTATTAAGAAATGAAAAATGTAGCATTTATACGTCATAAACGATAATGTGATTAACTATGATTTTTTAACAAATCTTCGCTTAGTTTGATTACTTTTGTTTACAGCACGTCTTTTTGAAATCAAATTTATCTTAACGCTTGCACTGTTACGTAGATGGCTGATAACTGATGGAGCATCGTCACGATCAATTGACGCAACACCTTCCAGAGTTGATGGTTCTTCTTCTCGACTTTGATTTTTCGTGACACCTTCATGAGTTTCATCCGAATTGTTATTTTTATGACGCTTACTCACGTCACCTTTGTGCTTTCGACATCGCTCGTCGTAATGTATCTTTTAAAAAATTAAAAAATGACAATGTTAAAAGAAAAGCCTCTGCAAAAGCAAGATTGAGAAAAATTTCAAAGTTCGATTACTACACGTTTGAACATAATGAACGAGGTGTGCAAGACAAGTTTCAGCAGTACTAGTTATTATTTTAAAACATTTTTACTTGATCAATCGTTTTTGAATCATTGAAGTCATCCTGCTGTGTCGATTGCGTTTGCTATAACATATAGAAATGCGATTAGCATTTCCTCCTCATTTTTTAAACGATTTAAGAAATTTGACAAATTTTGATTATTAATCGAAAATAAAAAAAGTTAAGATAGAAACTCCTACGTGTTGTCCCATTTCGGGTTTTATAGTTTCCTGAATTAAAATTTGATGCTTATTGTTTGAATGTAGTTTTTTCTTATTTAAATGCAATTTTTCTTTTTTGCCTTTCTTTTCATCCGTTGCCGCTTCTTTTCTTGCTTTTGTAAACACTTCAAAACAAGAGTTTGAAAACACTAATGAAAAATTTAAATAAATCTATACATGTTCTCAACCTTTCTAACATTTACATTGTTCTGATGAATGATAAGTTGATATTTTACTGATTAAGATACTGGATAACCATAATTTCTTAAAAGTGCTTAAAATGACATCTTTTTACCTACACTCATTTGAAATTTTACGTTTCAGATCTTTTTCTCCGATTCGATAAAAAGAAATCAAATTTGAGAATAGAGAAATCAGCATTCTGAAGGTTAAATTTATTTTTCATGAAAAGAAGACCTTTTTCTTCATTAGTTAAACTTTTGTTAATATTTTGCGTTGGTTCTACTAATTTCATTAAGTATCGGTTCTTATCTTTCTCAATTTTGGCTTCTTCTGTTTCCTGCAATTTTAAATCTCTTTAGGAACCAAATTACTATTAATTATTGCTATATCTTATTAAAAAAGACTAACTTATTGTAACATAATATTAAATTAGGGATCAAATTAATGAATAGACCGTAAGGAAAGATAAATCTCGCTGATTCAATATAAAATGATACCGGTTTAATTACGATATTCGTATCTTTATCCGTATGCAAATAGACTGATTTCTGACGCTTTCCCTGCAAATCCTAATTTAAAACTCTCTTTCAAATCATTTATTTTAACCGACTAAAAATCAGGCTTTCTTTCGAAAGTTCTTTCTGAAAATTTTTAAAATGTGTTACCTTGAAGCACTAGTAATAAATCTGAACCACACCTGCGTTTTACTGATACATGAACCTCTCGCTTTGAATACACAACCAAATCGAGTCAACAACACAAATATAGCGGTCAACGAAAAAAAAGCTGAAACAGCACTGTTGAAAAGTGAAACTTCACAGCCACCACTCATGACAAATCATTAGATAAAAACTAATTCATTCACAGATAACATAAGTATTATTTAAAAGAAAAGTATATGAATTTGAATCTTAAATCACCTTTTTCTGGGCTCGAAAAATCTGCACAAGGAAAAAATTTCAGTTGGTTCTCAATCACCAATCTGTTGAAGACCTTTTAATAATACTCGCCTCTTCTCCTCAATCATTAATTTGAACTTGTCAATTGGTTTGATCAAAAATGTCTTCTAACAACGGTGAAGAAATAATTCTGAATATATCCTGAAAGACAACTCCCAAACCGTAATTATTTCACGTTTATCTTCATTTCAGGATAATTTCCTACCATCGGAAAATACATCAATATTATCCAACATCATCAAAATTCATATCATCAAAATTGTAAAGTAAATCTTTGTCATCAAAATTGGGATGAAATATCCTTGCATTCATATTATTTCCAATTAATGATTTATTTATCATCCCAATCACATTTTTCATAGCCAAATAGCCAAATATCAAATCTAAAATACAAATCCTCAAGAAACAAAATTAAACAAATGAGATATTTTTCAAAAAAATATAAATATATCTCTGCTAACCATATAGATTTTAAATCGTCTGCGCCTTTACAATTCCATTCTAAATTAGAATTTTAACACACAAAATTTAAAGTTCCGTATACTGTTTCAGTTTACGCAGTCAATAGTTCAAACATTCAATTTCAATTTGATGTATTTTGTACGCTCTAAGACTACAAAATTTGAAGCATACACCAACACCACTGGAAATTTACAGACCAAATCCCAAGGCGAAAATATTGAAAGAAAATCATATTTCACTAGCTTTTCAATCATCACCACTAAAAAAAGATAAGCAATCTTCAACAGATCAATAAACATCATGCTACTGATTGTAGAATAAACCTAGCCATAAAGATATCTCAATACTTCAAATGCCGGCGGATATATCTGTAATATATGGAGAAAGAAGCAAATCTTGAAGTAACAAAAACTAAATACACGAAAGAATTGAAGCTTAAATGCTAAGCTTGTAACAAATAATATCGTCGACTTCTTTCAGGCTTTCTACTCCATTTAATTCTACGCAAAATGTGGTCCACTATTATTGATATTTCCATTCTACTGTCACAAAGCTAAATTTTAATTTAATTTAATTCCATACGAAAACTCCACAAAACTCACGAATTAATTGATGCCATATAAGGGTGATGTTTCAGAAAACTGACTGAATAAAAAAAGATTTTTCTAAACTAATGATTGATAAATAAATTCTAAATTTGTTCTTTGACTATAAAGAATATCACCAGATCAAAAAACTAGTTACCTTTGATTATAAAGTCTTCAGAACAAATCACGCTATGCTATTTTTGTAAAATCTAACAATAGGAATCAAAATCATAAAACGGTTAGACTGGAATACTGTTCACAGTAAGCAAATTATTTAAAAAATATATTTGAGCAGGACAAATGACTTTTACAGCAGAAGATCACACATGGCAAGTCAGAAACAACGAAGTACGAATAAACAAAATGCATATGATTGAAGAAATGTGTATTTCAATAATTAAAAAGAGAATAGCATGATTTACTGAAATACAAGTATGCTGGAAATTTTTTAGCTTTTGACATACAAGAAATTCGTTATCGAAAATTAACCAAAAAGAAAAACCGCCAAATTTTTATGAAAATTTAGTTATTCCATCATAGTGGAAAAATGAAGCATTACTTCGCAAAACTTAGAAAATAGGTGCTTGGTACAACTGTGTTTAAAAATATTCTGATAGTACAATAATTAGAAGCAGTCAAGTACGAAACTAATTATCAGAAGCTTTAGCAGTAAAAGATAATGCAATAAATAATTTAGAAATTAAGACAAGTCCTTCTAATTTTAAATCTTTTTCTGGAATTTTCTTCGGGACAATCACCAACATAATACAAAATTTACAATTTCGCAACTTAAAGCCTGTTAATACATCAAAGCATTTTTACGATCTGGTATAAAATTACATTATTGATCCAAAATATAGGTTTGGATATTACATGAAAATGAATATGAAAGCGACATAAACATGAAAAATAGACTTAGTCTTGAATTCAAAATTAAGGATTACTGAAAAATAATTTCCATATGAATAATGAAAATTGCACCAAATTTCTTGCGAATAGATCCGTTTTTCCTTTGAAATTATTGGAAGCTCTACGTATCACAATCGAAAATGTTTTCCAAGTACACGTACAAAGAGTTAGTACACTGGAGTCTTCAAAACTCACATCTGACTTACATATGAATACAGAGAATTGAGATGTGAACCGAAGCAAAATTTTTAAGAGCTCCGAAAAATCAGGCAACACTATGGAAAATTATAAAAGTTGACGCCATAAGCGAAAGCATTCATGAAATTTGTTCTGAGATGGCAATTTTTGAGAAATTAGAGCTTGTCTACTGATTTTCTCGTACTTAAAACATAATTAGTTAAATGAAAACTGGTTTGAAATTGCGATATGAAACTCCTTTCAACTCGATCAGTGTTGATGGCTCTGGTACTTTTCGCTGCGAAGCCCTACAAAATTCGTACTAAAAAATTAGCTGTACTTCTCAGTTAAATTAAAACAACAAATAATCCCAGATACCAAAGTAATTCAGGATGAAGTCTTGAAACTTCATATATTTTCACATCTTCAATTGATGACGAGATCAAAGAAAATAAAACAAATTATTAAAGCTCGAGTACAGCCTGACATATCAAACATGAAAATAACTCAGTCTTTCGGACGCTATTAATTTTAGTGAAAAAAAAGATACTCCAAAGCAAAGAAAAATACCTTTCTCTGACTACTTTTAACTGTCTTTGTATGGCATCGCGTATTTCTAAAATTGCCAATGTCTTCTTCAATATCGATTTTTCAGCCTATATTTATAAAATTTGGATAATGATATTTATAAATGTTGACATTGAGCTTCTTTCTCTACATTACATATTATTTTATTTCACTGTCATTTTCATTAAAACTGATTAGTTTGGATGTGCCTTAACTATCAAAATAAAAATTCGGAATCCTAAGATAAATATATGGGAAAAAGAGAATAGCTTACTTGATTATCAGAAGCAATCAATGATCTGGCACTAATGTTCTGCACTTCCCTAAGCTGTACCCGAAGACTTTTATATTCTTCATTCACTTCAAACTCAGATACTCGAAGTTTGAGCTCTTCTTCACGCTGTTTTAACTGTACCATTTCCTGTACATACAACAACCACTGCTCCAGTATCCACAAATTTTCTGCATCTATAAATGAAAAATAATTTAATTTCAAATTGTACGCAGTACTCGGACTTTTATTCAACATCATATATATGTTGTAAATAAATTTAGTTTCATATTAAACTTATTATAATGTTTTTATTCTCAAACTGATTCACATTGCATACACGTCTATACACAAAATGGATTTTCTTCGAATGCTAAGGAAATACCATCGCATAGCCGTCTTTCTAAATCACTAGCTACTGCTTCCACTTCTAATTTTCGAACATCAATTTCCTCCAATTCGCGTTGCAGATCCTGTGCTGTACTTACACGTTCTTGTTCTTTTTGTCTCAAAATCTTTTCAGCTAGTTTCTGAAAACCTCAAACAAGCTAATGAAGAAATTGACAAATCATTTTGAACCTCCTCAGAGCACAAGAATAATCAGAATATCTCACTTAATTTCCTTTTTTTTTTGCTTTTTTTTGTAAGTAGGGCAATTATTAGACATAATATAAGCATCAAACTATTCAATTCAATCTATCTGATAATTCTACAGTAATTCTGAGTTAATACAGTAGCTTGAAATGCAGTTTAAGAAAAGCTACCTGAACACGACGGATATCTTTTTTTGTAAACGATGTAGGCTGTAATTTGTTTTCTGAAATGTAGTATTTCATTAATTAAAGAATGGAAAATATCTTTAAACACTGATGGATAATTGCAATAACAATAACTAGCTGTCAATAAATAACAATAAAGAGATGATATTACGAACATTAAGAAAGTATGTATGTTAATTATTAGTTACTGCTATTTCAACACTTATGTATACAAGTCTGAGGAAAGATAACAACTTCTCCCATCATACAACTTGAAACATTATAAATATTATTTCAATAAGTAGGTACTAAACATAAGTTATAAAATACATATACCAGGTGAATTGATGTTGACACTGTCAACAATAGAACGAGATGGCGAAATATTTTGATAAAAGCTTGAATCCTTCTTCGCCAATGAAGTGTTGAATGCTTCATAGGCTGGCGTGCTTGCACACCGAGAAAATATCGTTTCTCCTAAAATTAGTAAATGTAAAACTTCCTGCTTAAATTTGAAGGTAAAAAGAATCAAGTTGAAGTTTCGATTCGAAAAATATTAACAAAACTTTTTATAAATCCGAATTTGTGCAGTACAGCTCAAAATAATAAAATAAACTATTTAAAAAGTTAAGTTCTTCCCAAAATTTAAATAGAATTGTGTTTTATGCTTTTGTAACTCGGAGAGATACCTTTCTGTATTCCCAGTGCTCGAAAGCTTAAAAATTTACACAAGCCTGCATCTTTTGGTTTTATGACATTTGCGCCATGTAAATAGGAATCCTGAAAACTTTTTAATTAATTTTGTCAAGAAATTAATTACTCTTGTAATTGTGAATTTTGGGAGACTCGGAAAGGATGGGCTGCTTCAGAAGAATGTCTCCTACACAAGAGGTTTAACTAGAATGTCTGAGTCACATCCATATGAAATATGGCGCTTATTTTACTAAATCCTGGTCCAAATTTAATATAACTAACTGCACAATATTACTTCCCTCAATAATTTCATTCGAATTCACAGAATAACCTACTGTTCGATCTGTCTTGCCATTACTTTGGACAGCCTTGACTCTCTCAGCACTGAACAACTGGGCTAGCAAACCAAAATCTGAAATTGTACTTATGCTCAACAAGTTCATTTAATAGAATCAATAATCTTTTGTTATAGTAATTTTTTCTTTCCCACAGTAGCCTTCGAACAGAGTTAATAATGCAGTAAGAACATTATTGTCCTACAATTATACAATAAAATGATTAATAGTTGCGAAAAAAAACTTACTTGATTGTGTAGCTGAGTGAACTATACCTATTTTCTGAGAATAATCACTACTCAATGAAGAATAAGCAGAATTAGATCTTCTATCCAGCAAAGGCACTGTAGAAATCCTCTGAAATTAAATGTAAAGCATCTCAATTCTAAGCATAAAATTTAATCCAACATTCAAAATATAGTAGAATGTATCTGGCAAGTAAGCCAGCTCATTTGTTTTCAACATTTTTTAGCAAAAGGTAAAAGAAAATTAAGCCAAAGGAACTCTTTTTTCCCTCAAATGAACTAATCGGATTTATTTCCTACCGATGGCATAGGCAAAAAAGATGTTTCCAGCACTAAACTTAATTTTACCCAATATGAACTAGTACTTCAGTATCATTTTGACTAAGATCCAAAGAAAGATGGCGAGGAAAACGTGACACAACTTTCGACGACTGTTTGGGTATCGAGTGACGCTTATTGGTTCTGCATAATTCTAAAATATGCATATGGAAATTCATTAATATAAATTTCAATACTCTATATATCCATACTATAAAAATCTTTATTGATGAGTTTCATCATTTAGTAAACTGAAAAGTATTGCAGAACAGCACAAAACTAAAAACATTTAGACAAAGGGGTAGTGTGTACTAGTAAAATGAGTTATCTGACTCGTCATCAGTTTTTAACTTAACTTTTGCAGCAGCTTGTTCCTCAATTTCCATGAATAGAGCCAGCGCTTCCTAAAAATGTTTCCCGCTTTGTAAATATGACGACAAATAATTACTTTAGCTTATAATTCCCGTTTTTCACTATTTTTATGTCCGTATTTCTCCTATTGAATAAATTCAATCCATATGAACAAATCTGAGACTAAAAATTTAAATCATCAGTTTACAAATGGAAAGAAAAACAGGACATAATTCAGCAAATTGCTAGCAAATCACTGAATAAAAATCTATTATTCCTTCCCCAAAATATAATAAAGCATTATTTATTTCTCAGAGCTCAGTTGACTCAGTTGTCGTGAAAGCTGTTATTTCGCTAACCGTTGCATCAAAATTTTGGTTGGGTTTTTCGCATTCTTCTCCTAATGACAGAACATTTGGCTGTTCTTCCAAAAATTTTTGTTGCCGACGTTCTTTGAATGTCTTCAAAAGTTTCAATGCCTAAAATCAAAGTGACAATAACTTAATGAATTCATATGAAAACAGAGAGAAGTAGTAAATCAGTAAAGCTTGCAATAGCGCATCATTAATTTACTATGTTTACAACTCGTTAAACCAGAACGTTTTGCAAAATGTCTTGCAAAATGAAATCTAAATAACAACCGGAATTGATATTTAATTGCCTTCAAATAAGGCAACCATTACCTCAGTAAAGTTAATACACTTTAAATGTTGATGTTTCCAAAAATCAACTCATTCCTTTCTCAATGATACAATAAGACTACGTGAGTTCGTAAAAAAATTTCACAACCAACAGCGTTAAATGCGAAATACAACTTGAAAAGTTACCTGTGCTTCAGTTAACGATCTATTCATACTTTTATCGAAATTTTCAAGTACAGCCGATTCCAAATCAGCAAGTTCATCCTCCATGAAATCACTATCATTATCATCATCATCATCATCTTCCTCATCTTTATCAAACAATAAATATTCATCCTCGTCCTCTAAAAATTAATGCTAACACAGAATATGAGAATAAAACATGATCAGAACATTAAGGCATTAAGACAAATGGCAAATTAAGTAGTACGAACTTTTACCTTCTCATTTTTATTTGTATAATTAATCCTAAATGAAGAAGTTTAACATCCAAATTCAGTTAACGGATTCGTAGCAAACAAAAAAGTTAACGAACTCATAACAAACAAAAACTTACCTAACAATTCCTCTTCACTGAAATTATCATAAACATATGAGCAAGCTCCATTGCTGCTAGTTGAAACTGCTTTTTCTTTTGTCATTGTCTGAATTGAAATCAAAGTTCAAGCAGTCTGCCCGTGATAACGGCATTTAATACATATTAGCATATTAATACATATAAGCATATAGCATATCAATAAAAAGTTTCAAAAATGCAGCTATACTTAAACATATAAAAACTATTAATATGAAAATATTTCTTTAATATAGAAAAATTAAGATTAACAAGATGTAAGTTCTCTATTTGCTTAAGTATCTAATTGCAAATTAATCCAACTTTTTGGCCGGATATTTCAAATTCGGCGCGCTCTCGTGTCACATCTTTATGCTGTGAAGACAGCAGTGCATCAACTGCTTCTTTTTGGGCTCGCATTTTTTCCATTGTCTTGCCCAGTAGCATGGACGGTGAGTTTCGACCAGTTTGTTGCACAATGGACGCAGATTTCTCGAACTCAGACTATAAAATAAAAACAGCGCAATGCTAATTTTCAGCATTAACACAATCCATGATTGATTAAAAACCTATTTTTGTGTGACTCAATTAATGCTTGCATTTTTACATCTTAAGCAAATGTACAATTTTCGCATACTAACATTTATAGATAATGTATTATATCCATTGACGGCATTCAACGTGTCATTCAGTGTTAATAAAGATGGTCCTACAAATAGTGTAATTATAAGAAAATGATGACATAGAACAATTTGCATTTTAAATATAAGTTATGTTGTTAAATATCTCAAGTAAATTGAAAATTGACTGAATTTCAAGAAAAAAATTTACCTACAGAATCACTTCCTTTACAACCATTTTTCTCTATCCGTGCAATCTTTTCTAGAGCTGGTATTTTTATATGCTGCATACAAAAGAATCTGAAAATGCATCTTCGAATAAATCAGAAAAAGTAACCATTTTAAAATATCAAACACTCTAATCTTCAATTCATTATCCATGGTGAAATCTACTGCAATATGAAAAATATCAAGTCCAAATCCTAACAAAACGTATGATTTTGTCACTTTTTTTGTTGAAGCAATTCTCAATTTTGTACGCGGAAATATAATTTAGACTTCATGATAAAGTTATTGCATAGACTTTATAACCTTGAAGTCAAACTCAGACAACAAGCAAAATTATTAAATTAATATAAAGAATCGCTTTGAGATAAACCTCGGATTAAAATTTCCGAGATTTCGATCTTGGGCGCAATTGCCAAGGCGTAATGGCTGCTCACAAAAAGCACAACGAAAGCACTTTTTATGGATGAACATTCCCTCCACCTGTATTCGCTCAGCTAAGTAAACAACTTTTAAACATAATTGACAGATTATCTGTCGACGAGCATTAACACTATCGCACGATAATTGTATAATAGGCATCGAACAAGGCCTCGAGAAGTTATTTGAAGATAACGACTTATTCTGAAGTGTCAAAAAAACAAATTTTCACATGCTAAATATTAAGCAAAATCATAAGGAAACTTTCAGCACCAACAGTAAGTGAATGATCATAAAAATTATTCAAAATATGGATTTTAAACCAAATTAAATAATTGGCGACTCACTTTCTCTGCCCAAACTTAATCCTGATGTAAATTGATCTAAGAAAAAATTAAAACGCAATTTCAAGTGTTTTGCAACACTTGAATTATATATAGAACTCAAAATAAGGTTTTACCCGAAAAGTAACCCTTTGATTTTCTGGATGCGAAGCTGATGAATTAATTCTGTCCTCTTGTGAAATTGTCTTCTTTGGAGGCGGAGGTGGTGGAGGTTTATTGACACTTGCTGGTTTATTTCCATCATTTACTGCCTACAATCTAACTTCATTATAAAGCAGTGAACATGAAACATTAAAATCTTTCATCAAAAATACTTAATCTCTCGAATTTTGGATTCTTCGAATAATGAATTTTCACACTGAGGATATTTATTATAGGTATTGAGGGATACCGTGACATTTTTATTTTTTGTTCTGGAGACAATATCAATACCGACCAAGTTTTGATTCTTCAACAATATTTCCGCTTTTGATAACCTTTCGTCAATTTCCTAAACATATTATTGTTGCCCGCAAAGCATTTTAATTTAATTAAATTATAATGAATCTGAGTATAATGAAATAAAAATGATAGGAGCAGTCTTCAAAATACAGGAAAATGAAGCATAAAACATGCCTTATATTTTTCATCAACATGTTTGAAGCCTTCATTTACAGTTCGCCGTGCTGCTGCCGCATTCGTACAAATAATCTAAAATATATTTAATACGTATAGGTGCTTTCATCAAAAAAGTTAATCTTAAACATTTAAGAGAAAAAAATCAATTTGAGTACATGATTGCTAAGTAATGAAAGTGAATTAAAGGTTTAATGATACAGGTGCACTTGCTTTAAATGAAGAGGCAAGAGAGAATGGAAAACCTAGTTTCTGATAAATAAAGAAATGTCTTATCTTGAAATTAGATCTAAAAATACATAATAATTTTTACTGGAAATAGCTTGGAAAAAACCTTGGAAAAAACTGGAAAAACCTTGGAAAAAAACTGGAAAAAAACCAATTACCTTCTCTTCCTTCGAAGTCAGAACCCGATATTGTTCCTTATTGAAAAGTAAGCCCATAGCGGTTTGTTCTAGTTTTAATTTCATTTCGTCAATGTCATGTTTGTCCATTTTTCTCGTCAAAACATTTGCCAGTCGCTGCTTATTACGATACATTTCCTCTGTCTTCTCCTTCTCCAACTCACCATTTACAATTTTTTCAACCTGTAATTAAAATCAGTAATTGTAACATTGGCGAATCTATTTTCAAAAGCAAAGTGGATCAATTACGAAAACCTACAACAAAATAATTCCTCATTTATTTGATACCTACAATAACTACGAAACAAATTAAATTCCTTACGGCATATAATCGCTCAGGGTTTAATTTCTCAACGACGGGTCGCCCAGTACTGTATTTCACAGGTTGAGAGCCGATTGCCTGTATGAGTGCATTTCCGTCTAAGCGTTTACAGAAGTAGTCGATTTTCTCATCTCTATTTAGATCTGTTACTGAATCTCGGATCTGACACAAGTTGTAAAATCAAATTATCGCGAAATATTTATCTCAAAAATATCAGAAAAATAATATTAAGCAAATGATCAATATGATCTTTATAAATAATATGGTTTAGGAAAACATGATTCTTCAATAAAACAACAGTGATAAACTCGTAATTTTAAAGCTACTTTACAAATAATAACAATGTTTTATAGCCAAACTTGATGCAAGCTGCAGCTATATGGTTAAAATATTAGCAGTGAATGTTATGCCTGCATACATGAATATTAGCATATACTACTCAAAAAAAATGTTAAATCTTAACCGGAAACGACGAGAGAAAATAAAACCTTTTCTTCATTAATATCTTGCTTGTCTTCATCATTATTCCTCCATATTTTCATTCTATACAACAGTTGAAAAAGCTTTAAAAAACCAGACGTTTTGTGACAAATCGGTTCGGTTTTTCTTGTACGAGAAGTATCTATCCACATAAATATTTCTCATAATTCTAACTTTGATGATGGCTTACATCGTTTCTTTGAAAGAAAATATAGATGTCAAGGAATGTGATTACCTGCCGTGTCTTTCTTTTATGAGATATTGTACTAGTTCTAATAGAATTTATTAGCGATTCTCGCATTCGCTGTGAATCATTTTTCAATGCCTGAACAATGCTGCTTATGTAGACAACTCGTGCATCCACGCTCATATCAGCCCATTCTGCATAGTTTTTACAAGGTAGCTTAATACCATACTCCTTTTTAACTGCATTAAAAACTTTCTGAAAATAAAATTCGAAAAAAAACAGAGCTAGAAAAGAACGAACTTTTAGAAGGTGGGAGCTTTTTTTTTAATTTGAAAGATTCATCAACTCAAATCTGAATTTATTTTTATGAAGATCGCAAACTTTTCAAGCAATTTACCTCAAGGACCGCATTAGGATCATCAACAGCACAAAGCGATAAATAATCCACCAGATCTGGACGAAACTTTCCTAATAATGCAGCTAAAGCGCGTCCATCGTCCCAACTAAATTTTTTCAAATTCATATTTCGTCCTTCCCTGTATTCCTAGTTTATCATTTAAAAAAACAAAAAACAAAAAAAAAGTAAATCAAAATTCAAGTAACCTACCACTCCAGGAAATTGAAAATATGCAAGTGATATGCACTGAGTGCCTGGTGACAGAACTTCCACAGCTTGTATCTACATGAAATGGTCATGATGTTTAATAATTCTCATTTGCCAACACTCTAGTAATTGTAATACAAATGAAAATCAAAAGTGAAAAAAAGGCCACAAATTACCTTTTAATGTATACTTCAGTGACACAATCAGCCGCTTTAGCAGCTCGTAGCGGTAAGGCCTGATTCGTTTCCACATTTCGTGGGTTATCCGTATCAATCAAATGACTTATTTCATGCGGTCGCACTGCCATTTCCAAACTAATGTAACGCGTTCGTGGATCAATTGTATACTGAGAAAATTAGATTGTATATTTCACTTACAATAAGAACTAAGCTTCCAATATTAGTCTTTTACTGCAATCGAAACGATCCTTTTGCAGAAAGGTCAGATGGGCATATCTAGAGCAATACAAGAAACAAAATTATTTTCTTCAAAAATTTGACGAATTATTCAGAATAATCTTATTTTTATATGTGCAATAAACATCATGATGGATTGAAGTAAAAAAAAATTCAAGTAATGAAACTAAAAAAATCCAAAGCATGCTTTATGAGTTTGTTTATGCAGATTATCCGGTTTCGCTTGTGCTAATAAGCGGTAAACGCTTTCACGTTCAGCGAGAAGTACCATTAGACCTTGTACATTTAAACCATAACTTCTTAACATCCAAATCGCGTCGAAGACGCTCAAAAATCCTCGTGCACATCCTGAGCCCGTTGGCCAAAAAGGCTGCAATGAAGCTGTTTTGAAACTACTTCTTCGCCAAACATCGATAAGAAAATAGAAAAATATGAACGAATGAGTCGCGATATTCAGTTAAAAATTTGCACCTCTCACGCCGAACAATAAATTAGTTTGTAAATTTAATAGCAACAATAAAGCAATTTCCATTTCGCTCCATAGAAGCAACTTACTGAAATTTCCCAATCTCCTATAGGAACTATGTAAAATTATTTCATTCACCCTGCATGTCAAATTTCTCTACTAGTATAGTTTAATAACCATTGTTTATCATTTACCTCCTATTAGATCTCATTATTATGATTCATGGGAAAGCATATATCATGATTAGTCATATTAATAAAAGATCAGAACACTCCATAAACAAAGACTTTTGACGATCTGATCATTATAAATCTAATTATAATATTCTAATCATAATTAGATTAGTTATCATATTAAATCAATTAGAGCGCATTAGTTTCTATGCATATTTGAAAATACCCACTTCATGCAAACTATCCCCAACAATCGACATTAGTAATCGACGATCGTATCGTTCAACAAGCCGGACCGAACACTGCGCCGAAAACAGTGATGTAAAATCAAACATTGCAACATCCTCATTATCGTTATGATTTCGTGCATATTTCAAATTAGGAAGATTACCACCAGTGGCAAAATCGGCTGCTTCTGACGCATAATCGCATAATTTTTTCTTAAAAAAAACTCATTTGCACAAATCAATAAATCTTCTGGGTCTAAGGAACAAAGAAAAAAATAAATACCTGGTTTATGTTATCAGGCGATAAAAGAAGCGATACATCCTCATTGTCCTAAACAAAATAATACTATTACTAAAGGTGAATATTGAATTGAACGTCAAAAAGTAAACCTTTAACCCTGTAACTTTGAATAAAGTAGCAAAAAACCTCAGCAATGACGCCTTTTTCCAACAAGCTTTGTTTTTTAGCACACATTACAAAATAATGAGTTTCATCCTTATAGTAAACAATATTTTCCAAATCGATACCAGTTGCTTGTTTCATATTTTTGAAAAATTGCTGATTGAAAATATAAGCAACACCACTGAAATAGAACAAAAAAAACGTGAAAATTAGAGTTATGAAAAAGAGTATTCCATTTCAGTAATATCAATAATAGCAAATGAGATCAGATTTAATTACTGAATTTGTTAAATAAAAGGTGTTGAAAAGAAAACGTTAGCACAAGAAACAGAATTTTAAGGTTATTAAAGCACTCCATCAACTCAGTACTTGTCACATTTTGATCCTACATGGAGCAAAAAAATTGTAAAGGATTATAAACAGAACCTTATTTCTTGTACTTTTTCTTCAGCAAGCGTTCGTTGATTCACAAAATTAGCAGTTATTCCAATTGCCAATTTTCCACGCAATTCTCGTTTCGGAAAGCCTAAATACAAGACTTTATTTTGATACACTGCGTTGTTAAATTAAGTTGGTTACACCGACTAATATAAAAGATTACAAAGGCTGTGAATAAATAATCTATATAAATAAAATTACAAACCTGGCACTGTATTACGTTTTCCATCCGCACCAATTAAAACATCAAAGACAAAATCCGACAGAATATGCTTTAGAGGATAAAATTCTGCTCGCCAACCTTCAACTATAAGAAAATTTTCAATCAGAAATGATTTGAGATGAACATCTAAAACAAAATCATCGAAATATTTGAGAATAGACAAAAAGCAATTTCTTTCGATTATCACATCATTAATTTCAAATAGTACTGCATTACCTATTCCATTCTCGTTAGGTTTGGGAAAAATAAGACGTCGAAAAGTGACAGAATCATGTATTTGAACACCCAGAACCAATGCAATTTTTACCAGAAATATTTGCAGTTGACGTATACCTATAGGAAAAAACAACTTCATCCAATTAAAATTAAATACTTGATGCAAAGATCCAATAATAAATGAAAAGAAAAAACTTCAAGAAGCGAAAAACAACAAAGAAATATGCAATCTTAATTCGTTCAATATTTATACTCGAAAGCAATTCATTTCCAATACCAAAAAACAACTTTAAATTCAGAGAAAAATCAGTATAAGCCATCAAAACTGAACAATATTGCAATAAAATAAGGCTATAAACCAGCCCCAATAAATTAAATCACAATAGCAATAAACCAACTTATGTGATCGATGCTGCCGCGACAAAATTTTGGATAAAATATTTTGATTCCCAAATTTTTGAGATCCTGTATAACAAATGGCCAGATATGCAAAACATTATTTCGTGAAAAACAATCTCGTTGTTCCACCAGTACAACATACGCTCCTAGTAATGCACATTCAATTGCCGAACGTAAACCACATGGTCCTTAAATTGATTTTTAATCATTGTGCGCTACGTAGAATTTGTAGTGATCTTAATACATTTTAACATAGAGTCGTAAGATGTACACTGCAAGGCAAACAAGCTGTCAAATGATAGTCTTATTCAAAAAAAAAGATGAATATTTAGTAGAACTCTGGCTGAGACAACAAATTTACAGAACGACTGAAAATCTAACCAGCTCCAATGACAAGTATACTTAAACGTTCACATGCTTTTTGATGACAGTATTCCTTCTGTTCGGCTCGTTTCTCCAACAGTAACCATAGCTTCTGCGCGCGCCAATCGTTCAGTACTATTTTCAACCTACAAATATGAATATCTAATTCAAAATATCAAGATTTCAAACATTTTTATCAGTCTTCATGTACAGTTCTCATCCATTCCGATGGATCTGTTGAGTTTGTGGATAATTTGATTGATGAAAATTAATTAGGACAGGACATTTCACAGAAGCAATCTGTTTGGAACTATCCTTTTCGCAATCAGTACAGTTCCAGATTGATTACTTTTGCGTTTTTTTTTTTTGTTTTAATCATCACTCACTCCTTATTTATTTACTCGCTGACGTTACTCAAACCTTTTATGCACACCGTATGAGCAAATAATTGCTAAAACCAAAGTTTTGCCACTTTTGTTTTTGTTTTTTTTTTGTGGACCCATTCTTTCTTTCTTGACTTTTTTATTGAGAAGCAATAACTAATGGCTGAAATGACCTTTCTTCCAATTTTTTTTGTAGCTATAGGAATAGCAATTTAAAGATGAAGAATAAAGGTTACCGGTTATAAATAATTTCTAGTTTTTGATTGTAATGGAAAAAGAAACCATATAGTGTCACATTTCTTCACTCGAAACTACCGTTCATAATACAATAGATGAATCAATTTCAACTATATCATACTGAATCTTCGCAAAATCATAAAATTAAAGTAAACTAGGCGAATATCGACCACAACTAATGATATTAACAGTCTACAATTTAATGACAGCTGTAAAAATAAAATGAATTACAGTAAATAAGACAGACACTCTTATTAAAATCAAGTAAATTAGTACATGGTATCACTAGCAAGTGTCACAAAGTTGTGTCATAATTATTATACCTTCTGAAAACATTAAAATTATCGTATGGATCGATATCCAGTAATGCGCATAGCTGAGAGAATAATTGCTGAATTTTAGTAAAGCTTGTAGCTGCGACAAAAGCGTCGAATAGTCTGTTAGCATCCATACATGCTGTAAACAAATTAATGAAATGTATAAAATGTTTCTTAGGATTACATGAATTGATATTAGTCAGTACTCTTAAAAGCTTCGTTAACGGAAATAAGAGCGTCTAATTTCTACGTCAGATCACAATTAAAGTATTCAATATTCATGCGTATACGTATTCACCTGGTTTGTTTCCCGGTGGCGACCCGTTTCGAAAAATATTCATTAAGTAATTCATAATTTAACAAACATCACATCTCTAAAATTGAAAGACATTGTTGCTCTTTTTTGCAACACACTTTTAGATCACACCCTACGGAGTCATCATTTCTTGGTCGAATTTTTATAATGTGGAATGTGCTGAATTTAAAAGTAGCAAACTGCAAATTCTTCCTAATTAGATTTCTTTCTCTCTCTCTTAAACATTATAAAGTAACGCAAATAGGTCTCACATATTTCAAGGATATCAATGATATTGCGAATCTCCTTCTTTTTCTCTTTTTGCAAATTCATGATGGCAAACCATTCACATACTTTTAGATTTTATCATCAGGGAAGTTAAGCAATTTTAGTGGTATTCATTTATAATCATCTATTCCAGATATTAAGATTACAGATGAATCATAATGGCTGATAAAGTATTAAATTAAAGGAAAAATTAAAAAAGTCTGTTGTACAATTAAAAAAAGAAAACTTTCCATTGAGTTTAAAAAGCCTGAAGTGACAAGATTAGTAATTACATTAGTAAGATTCCACACACGTCTAACTTTTTCATTGACTTCTTGTCACCAACACTTTCTCAACTCCTACCGATAATGATACTAAGCAGCGATAAAAATAAAGATTAAAACTGATAAAGTAGTAATGTTGATGTGGATGTTGCCCCAGTACATCCTGACGATGTGTTTCACACAGCACATTTGATGACTTTAAATCAACTCTCATTTGTCGATTCGAAATGTGTGTTGAGATATTGAAAGAGAGGAGATGAAAGAAGACGCAGGAGAGAGAGATGAGCCGTTATCAGTGTTCAAATTGCTGAACTCACACGGAGTGGATGGTTACGCACTTCCGTATTTGTGTATCTTACGCACTCTACCTTCATAAGTAGAACCACAAATTAGGCCAAATAATACATTATGAAAACTTTCACTTAAGAACAGCGACACAAACTTTATTCCCAGCAACCTTTCTCCCTCTATTGATAACAATAATGAAAGCATTGGTTACGATAAAGACATTATCTTTAAATATGAAATAAATTAGTTATTTAACGATCAGTTCGTAGTTATAAGAATTGGAAATTTACCAATTTTCGAGACCTTTTTCAAAATTTCAATCAAACTTCATTTATCAAAATGTTAAAATTTCGTAGATTAAATTCGTTTCAAACCACTAAGGTTACTAATCAAATCATCCCATCCATGTACTCTACCCATCTTTCTATTCACATCTACAGTTTAGTAGAAAAATGGATCAATATTCTGTTTTTTCAACTACTGAAATTCGATGAACATTATTAACATTCAGTCAACTAATGTTAGAAGTTAACCGAATCAATGGATACCCTGGACGTTCACTCATATAATTAATGAAAACGTAAAAATTTAAAACAGAAATAAGAAGGTAAGATTTATATTAAGACTAACAAGTAAATTCAAAATTCAAAACCAATGAATAAATACGCCCATTCCACTAAAATAAAACAAATATTCAAGTATGAAATATTTAAACAATTTCAAAACAAATTCTAATTTTATCGTGCATTAATCTCTTAATTATGTGATTTTCATAATGAAGAGAACTGGAAAGTCTAATTATGAGCTAGGTTTTATTATCATGCATTTCTGGTAACGATATTCAAGCTTGAAGTACCGTTACATTAAATACAAACTTTTAATTGGCTAATTTTCTTGTTTATTTCAAACATTTAGAAAGCAATGAAGAAAAAAAGGAAAAAAGTGCCGGAGAAAACAGCTTTTTCAAACTTTTCGAATAATTTTATGACAGAGAAAGAAATTTCTAACAGAATTACAGTTCAAATGCTAAAAGCCAATATGAGCAATCCACTGTTCAACTATTACAATATCGGGCGAACTTCTGATGACTTCTCCCGTTGAGGTTTAGAACAGCAACTTGAAGAAAACTTTTAGTGCTTTAAAAAAAAATCAGTGACGATAAGTGTAGAAATCACGAAATGCAACAGAATCCTCATCTCATTTGTCGTTGAAACTTTAAGAATAGTAACTAGCTGACTAATTTTAATCAATTGGTGTGCTAGTAAATGATATCCATTTATTCCTCATCTATACTGTCACTCCATTTCCATAGACATTTCGGAGTATTTTGCTTTTGAAAATATGAAAATATGCAGATAAAAATTTTCAATATTTCAAATTTAAAAATGTGCAGTTCGAATTATTTAATTCTTAAATATAAATAAACATACGACCTCAACAGATTTAAGAAAATATTAATTTCACGATGACAGAGCATTTCAGCTGATCGTCATATGGAAGAGTAATCAAACAAAAGCAATAAGGGATTGGCCTACAATTTGTATACCACTAGACTTATCCGCATGAAGAACGATTAAAAAAAGCATAGACCCTGAGTTTTAGAGTATTATGGACTATTTAAATGGAATTCTTTTGGCTACAAAAATTTTACAAATTTCATCTGTGATGATCGAAATTTTAGAGGTTATTGTGAGATTATGACTTCTTAAACAAATTTCAAATTGTATAACAGAAAGAATTCAATGGATTGTCATCCGAAATTTGAGGTAAATAGTGGTAGAGGAAAACTGTAAGCATTTAAAACTTCTAAATAATAGCAGCTGCTAGAAAAATAGCACCATAAGGATTTCAGAATTGTTGGGGAGATTTCTTATACAAAAGTGTAAAAGAGTTGCAGCCGAGCAATTGTTGCTAGAGAAATGCAGTAGTATCAAATACTCAAAAATTAATTTACTATGCAAATCTTTCCTTTGAAACTATTCCCACTCATTACAAAAATATTTCGAAAAAAATGAGATAGAAATGAAATCATTACTGAAAAGTAAAATGGACGTGGACACTTTTGTTCAAAATAGATAGATTGATTCCAATATAACTTAGATAATAGGAAAGTGTAGTGATTTCAATATAACTTAGACAATAGGAAAGTGTAGCCAGGAAAAATGATTTAATTTCTTAAATTTAAACCAAAGATTTAGTATGAAGACAATGACGAACAAGGTCTTCTTAGAAAGAGTCTAGAAAGCAATATTGAAATAAATAGCAGGTCCTTGATGCTGTGACCATGCGATGAGGACAAATGCAGGCGGCCAATAGCCGCAGTTGTAGGACGCAAGAAAGCATTGGAAAATGCGCAACGGTTTTGTTTGTGTCTGTATGAGTGTGTGTATGTCGGTGCATAGCTGTGTGTACAGGGAACAAGCAGACTGATATACTCCCTCCTACTACGGAGAAGTAATGAAATGATAATTTGCTTAATGCCTCCTGTATTGCATGGGATAGAAGAGGAGATAGGGAAGAGTTCCATTCAGTTGGAGATTCTCGGTACCTTTTTATCTTGATGATTTCTCTATAATCTTTCAATGCAAAAATCTCCCATGTAATGAATCCATGAAGTATTTTTTCATTCAACGATTTCACTCAACTCATAAGAAAATCTCAATCTTCTTCAATTCCTAAGTCTTTCACATAGAATTTCTAAGCATTTTTCCTGGACATTAGGCAGAAAATTTATTTGCAAATGATATATAAAACAGCAGTGACAATAGAAGTGAGATCCAATTGAAAATATATATTTGTCCTCATATCGCGTTACGTCACATCCTGTCACATACAACGATCACAGCAAATATACAGTACAACAATTATAACACATTATCAAAATCTTATATCACCTACGAATTCCAAATTTCCAAATTAAAAATCCTATTCTACTTGTATGCATAAAATATACGGTTATTGAAAACTTTCATTTCAAAGTGATATCCATAACCCTAATGAAAATTCTCTCCCTAAGGATTCATTCTTCATTCTCTTAAGCTTAAATTTTCTTATTTTCATTCTTTCGTCACATGATTCTTCATTAAAACATTTAATAAAAATAGCTAGCCATTTAATGCAGCTTAATAAATGAAACAATAATCGTCAGAAATGCAACGAAAATTATTTAGCAACGGCATAAAATTCAATATATTATGTATGAATGATCCAATTACAATTATGATCATCCTCTATTTTCAAAATTCAATGAGACTTTACTCTATTGTAATATCGAAGTGATCTTATATTTTTATACTGAAATTAATAATAAAATTGTAGATTAAGCATTATAACAATCTTCTAATTAAGTGAAAATGACTGATAAGATTAGAATACTGTTTTTAGAAGTTTAAAATCCTCTACTTCATAAATAAGACAATATAATCAAAAATATTGATATTTTCCCCTTAAAACTTGAAAACTCCAAAATGATTTTATAATTCTTTAAGAAGAGCATCCATATGCAAAAACGTTTCACTTTTCTCATATTTGTCACTTAATCCTTTTAACTGCTTACTCAATATCTCCACGCATGTTTCATACAATTTTATATCTTTTCGCATACTGCAGTTAATAAAAATACTCGGAATTTTCCTAGTTGAGCTTCGAAGAAGCAATAGAAATTGTATCACCGCTCCATAACTGAAAATGTTCTTCAGGAAGGAAAAGTTCATATTAATCAAAAAATATGATCTGTGAAGATCTTACTCATCTATTTTAATACATCTATGCCTTCATACTGATCATTTGTACCTCGCAATCTTACCGAATTCTAAGGTTTTGCAAAAAGAAATCTACCATCTTCAACCATCTTCCGAAACACAGCAAAAGAAAAAAAACCTACCAATGGATTTCCTCATCTTGCACAGTATTTGTGAATAGATTACCGATTTTGTCCTTGAGATAAACAAGTACAGAACTGTAAAAAGCTGAGTGTTTTACATGATTAACTTTACTACATGAGTACCTCAATGTTCGACATATCTCTCGCTTCAGTGGATAAAATTAGAGAATAGATTTTATCTCTTTATATAAGCTGAGAAAATAAATAATAAAAATAATACATTATATGGTTGGGAATATTGATTTCATCTAGCGCAAAATTACAAAAAGTTAGGGAACATGGGATCTGATTATGGAAATTGAGCGTCAGCTTTATTTATATCAAGACCGACTTTACTATTAAAAAAGTGAAATGTAGAAAATGAATTACCATCGTAACAGTCGGTGCTTCAACAAAATTTTGTTAATCCAGAAATCGACAACCTCATTACGTTCCAAGCGTGGACCAAGTGGGCTTTGAATAATCCCTACCTAAACATATCATTCTAAATTAGTGCAAGCATGAATCGGTTATTAAAAAGAAATTCTAATTAATTTCAAGAACTTCGAAGTTCCAGGAAAGGAAAGCCAATATGTATTTTTTAGTAGCTGAAGAATTGAAATTTGATCCTTAAAGAAGAGAAGAATTAGTCAGCAATGCATTAGATCTGCATGAAAGAAAAACATTAAATCAAAACACTAAAATTTCCTAAAATCAATTGAACGAATACCTTTTTATTGGTTTCTAAAAATTCTTTTAAAACTAAATCAGCAATAATTTTTGCTTGCTCAGTAATTGCATCCGACGTTAACAAACTGCAGCTGTCCAAAGTATTGCAGATGGTAAGCCATCCTTCTGCTGTGTTCTACAATAAATACATAAAACAAATCAAGTCTTCCAATACAGTTCTATTTCATTTGAAAATTTGCACGATTTCAAAACGATACTAAGACTAAAAAAAATTGAATAGTACAATGAATAAGTCGGAAAATCTCACTTTGCGATCAAAATCTCCAAACTTGAACTCTGAACAGGCAGCTACGTATTTGAAAATGGAAATCAATAAACTTGTCATTGATATTTCTGCCAATTCATTATTGACGGTCTAAGAATAAAAATAATAATATAGCCTTTATGCTCTCGAACTTTTGAAGTAAAAATGTAACTTTTGCAAACCAACCGCAGTAATAATCAAATTTCTGAACAATTCTATCACAGCAGCAACAAGTTTAGCTGCACCACGACTGTTTTTCATATTGTCAATCCATTGAATATCACACAATTCTGCTCTGAACACAAACGGCGTGTTATACGTTTTAAGTTGCTGTGTCCACAAATAGATGTATGTCTGAAATGCATCTCTCATATGTATCCTCACAGTTTTCCTTTTCATTTGCAACTGGGATAATTCTTAAGATTTTTTCTTCTTTCTTAAAATAAAAACTTGGGGTTTTTTCTCAAAACTTAATTTTTTTGATGCTGAAACCGTTTTCACTTTACAATAAATCAGAGCAAAAAAAAATTTTTTTCAAATGTTTTTCCAGCCAATTTTTGAATACCTACGCCTTTTACCTCGCAAACTTTAATCAACATATCCAACTGGTTATCGGTTAGATCTATTAGAAAATTTGGCACAACCAACTCTTTTAACCACTTCACATCATCCTGCATATTTTTCAGCAGTTCTTCTTCATTATCCTGAAAATGGAGAAATGGTTGCAATGTTTAAAACCAAAAACAATTATTATTCCAATTGTATCTGAATTTCTATTTTTCTCAAGTCGATTCTTTATTTTCCTCAAGTTAAATCAGAGATGTTCAACAAACACAAATGAAAATACTCTTCTAAACTGAAAATACTCTAAATTTTACAAAAGTTAAATAACTTGAATAAGCTCGTCTCTTTTGTATGCGGAAAAAAGTAACCTTCGTGTTCCCAGTAAGAATCATAATAGTTAAAATATACTGCATGCGGATACCACGAATTATATTTTCGAAACTAATAATAAAGTTTGATGGACGGAATCTTTTTTGCAAGATATTTGCTATAATTAACTGCCGCAATGGAATGAGAGCCTAAAAAATAATTACGGCTTCTTTAAACAAAAAAGGGAACCATCTTACGATAAAAATTATAAATACAGAAATTACTCGTTGTTAATTTTACTTCATATAAACATTCTTACCTGACAATATTTGGAGACATAATTAGCATAGTCGTACTGCAGATGATACTTTATTTCAGGTTGTTTCACGATACGATCCAGATATAATAACGACTACAAATTTAAGATGTTATATGATCAAGAAATAACCAACCAATGAATGACAGTTTTTCACAGCTGGAAAAAAAAGAGCTCAAAAAGAAAAAGAAAACTCACCCTGCTGAACGCATCACTCGGAAGTTTCGACTTCTTTTCACGTTTTTTCGGTGGACTATCATCTCGTGCTTCTCGTTTCACAATTTCGAATGCTGGAAATTCTGGATAGTAAAACCTGATAACAGGTCAAAAATATTTCAATTTTAATATATACCATCGTCGATAAATTTCAGGAGAGCCAAAAAATCCCAACTAATAGCTGCTTCCAAATAAACTGTAGCTTTGTCTTCATCTAAACTACAATTTTGCATCAGCTCCTGCAGTATTAATACTCTTCCTTCCTTCCAATCGTCTAAAGTTTTCCCCAAATGCATCACTGCTTCCAAAATCGACGTATTCTAAAAAATATTTGCCATTTATTTCAAAATTAAGAATTCGAAGTTTGAAACCTTAAGATATTTGATTTTAGATTTGAGAATTCTTTATATAATTTACCGTTCACCTAATTATCCATATTTATTAATAACAATAAAAATCCCTTAAATAAAAAGTTGAAAATATTTGATTAAAACTAAATCTTTCAATTTATACTTACTCGATAACGTAAAAACGCAAATTTGAACAATTTAGCAAGAAGTCTCCTCAAATTTTCATTTTCCTTTGCATACTTTTCACTATCTAAAGTACGACGCAGCGGAAGCCACATTACCACCAAACAATTTAGCAGCAAATGTGATGATCGCCAAAGCTCGAATTTCTCGTTCGTTTCATCTATAATTGATTAGCACTACTTCTACTACTTACAAAACCTGTATTCTTCGAATTGAGATCGATCTAATCATTAATATGTTTAGTTAAACACGGAGTCCATCGACCGTTATATATTTAAAATTTGACCGTACATCAATCCATGATAGATTATACAAATTACCGAAATTTGTTGAATTACTTCGTAACCAATTGACAGTATGGACTAAATTAATTGATTGACTTTCCAATTAATTGAGTAAAGCCTCCTAAGGAATGAATTAAATATGAATTAAATAAGTCAACCCTAACGATTTCCAGTTGCATCCATATGATAGTGAAATATAAATTTTTTTTGGAGAAGAGGTGGCTTTTTACTAAAACAAGTAATAGATTTAAAATTTTACTTTGAACTGGCTCAATGAATGCTTCACACATAGTAACCTCCGAGCACATAGATATCGTCTCATCTATTTCACAACCATCCATTCCTTCCAATGAACGTAATGTTTTATATACAGCAAGCACCAGTGACTTCCCATGTTGAACTGATGAAAAATATGTCGAATTAAGAGCTATTAAAATCTAATAGAAAGCGCGAAAAAATATCAGATATTATCCAGATAATCGTTTTAACAGCTTTCAATTTTTTATTATTCAAGATGATCGTTTTAGTGATGATATGTAGAATATGTAGAAGCCATATGTAGAAATATGTTGAAACCAAAATCGAAATATACAAACCAGCACGTTCGATTGATATTAAATTTTCAGCAATAATTATATGGTGGAAAGATAGAGCAGCGATTTCACTTTGACGTCCCATAACAATTATACGACGGATTACCTCATCCGGATTTAGTTCTGGTTTCATATAAAATGGCAGCAGCAGTTTCGCAATCTGGAAAATAAAAAAAAATGAAATATAAATAAGAGTTATTATATATCATTTTAAATAATTTTATTTACCTCTTTCCGAACCATATCAGATTCTTCAAGTGCAAACACCTTCAAAATGCGATCCATCTTCACTATTTCGCTAAGCTAAAATATTTGCCATTCACATTATTTATAAAAAAAATGCGATCTCACTTATTCAGTTTTTACTATTAAAGTTACCAAAAGTTCCACAAATCCAGCATATTTAATTCTCAGTTTGCACCAATTTAATTTTCAAAAAAAAATTAATAATGCTAGCAAACCTTGATGAAACGATGGCCTACTAGGGCATTCAATAATTCAAACGCAACGAGCCGAACATGATCACAACGGTCATTAATCCCTCTGTTATCAAATAAACATTTTAGAGCCCGTTCACAAGCATTTAGAGCACTTCCGCAGCGCAAAAGATCACGCATTCCTTCGTAAACTGCTATCCTTACGCTAATAATGCTATCCACTGATAAAATATCGATAATCTGCAGTGTTGAAACTGATAGATACAATTACGGGCAACATTGATATTATTTCGAAATAAGACGCTAATAATTTATAAATCAAAATTAGACCACACCAAGGAAAACTGTAAAGAAGTAAAACTATGCTACTTAACTATTGGCGTAACTTAAACTGATATTTTGATTATAATTCCTATTAAAGGAATGGATAAAACATTTCTCCATTGTCGAACCACCTCCATTATCCGAAAAACGCTAAAGTGTTTAAAATTGAAAATTACCTGCGTCAAACATTGCTTGATAAAATCAAGAGGAAATGTATCGAAATAAGTGCTTAATATAAATAATGTTCGCCTACATGCCTCAGACCGGATTCCATAACTATCATCTTTTAGAAGATCAATAATTATTCCTTGCTGCACATTAATATTTTCCGCATTTTCCTGAATGAGCTAATTTGACATTCCAGCTTCGATTTGCAGTGGAAAAACTAAATTTTTTGTTTAAACATATAAGGTTAGTTGTGTTGTTTTGTACTAAGCACAGATGATAAAACACTCTCTATATAAGTCTTAATTGAATGTCTAATTACTTAGATATTCATTCAACAATATATTTTACTTATCTAATTTGTAAAAATGGATTTGGAATTATGAACAATCACGGTTCTATAGAAATAAATGTTTGCAGCAACTTAAGATACTGAATTTGCTTGCAAATTCCTGCGTGCAAATATATAAATATAAACACATATATATTAAATGAAAACGTTATCATACTCTGTTTTCATATCTTTTTATATCCCATAAGAAAGCTATACTTGAAACACAATGAATGGTTCGATTTTATTTAAAACCCGCGACACTGCAGTATACGAGGTTGTCAATCAAAATACTGAAAATCACAAAATTCTCCCGTTAATTAAAACATACGATATCATCATCCGAAACAAGTGGATAGAACGGGAAAAATAAGCAGCAAGCATTGTATCGCACCGTTTCGTTAGCCGCCTTAACAGATTAATTTTGAAAAACAAAACTGAAACAGAACGCTCATTTTATGTTTTTAAATTCTTTTGGCCAAAAAATGGTAATCAAATCAAAAATTCTTTTAAAAATTCAGAAAAAATAGAGACCTTTAAACAACGCCACAAATTCGGCTCGAATGTACGATATATCATTGCATCAATCTGTTTGTTTCTAGTTTTCCCGAAAGTTTCGAGCATCTATAATTTTTGAATTTTATAAAAGTTATATGATATTGAGACGTATTTTAATGAAAGTATCAAAATCCGAGTTTTTAATATTTTGTTACGATTATTTGGATATTGAACGAATATACCAGCAACTCAGTAGTGACTATCGTATCAATTTCGTATTCCTGATTCGCAATAAGGCAAGTCATGAAATTCAATGAAGTGACAAAGAATAATGATCATATTACCGCCATAAATTTGTTATTACAATGAAGATGCTGTAAGGCATAGTAGACGATGTCCATAAAAATTCTTTCCAACTGATGCTGCAATCTATAAACACAATCCTTTCTAGCATTTTTCCACGCCATTAATAAGACCTCACCATAGCTGACACATTGCATCCTTAAGTGCGAGTATAAATAGCAAATAGACTCAAATAGCAGAAATGGATTTTAAAAATTCAAAAATATTTAAGCTTTGAAATCAGTTCAAGATTGAAAACCGATAAATCTTCGCTAACTTGCTAGTCTTCTCGGACGTAACGACTTTTTTGATTAACATCCAGAATTTGTCAACACCGATTTTTGAAATGAAATGAGCTGCCAGTTTCTTACCCTAAGTAAATAATGAAACGTTAACAATCTCAACTAGAAATATGACAGTTCGTGCTAGCTTAAATTGAATTACATAATAGAATATATACAACCTATGAACAGTGTGCTAATGGATCTCGTGTACTAACAAGGTTAATCTGAAAAGTTCAAACAGTTCCCTAAATTTGTGAAGCAAATAAATTATTTATTTAAGTTTCATTTAAACAGCTAAGAACCTAAGAAAGTTCAAAAATAATTTTTGATAAGAATTCTACTTATTATTGAAATAATAGTACTCTTTGGTCACAAACCTCCAATGAGATAATGAAGCAAGGTTCGTAAACGGCACGTCTGAGTTCGTTGATTGTACACTTCTCCAACACTTCATCTACATCCAAATAAAGACGTTTCAAGAGCTGTTTCTGAAAATCGCAAAAAAGTATGATGATTAAAGCAAGAATTCAACTGTGAAAACTGCTTTAGCTATTCAGCAATCCAAGCCTCTCGTAATAGGAAGTCTTCAGAATTTCTAATTGCGCACATTCCTTAGTATTCCTTAATTCCAATTTTGTTCGTTCAGATTTAAAAAAGGAAAGTTTTTTTAAATGGAAAGTAAAAGAGTTCTAGAGAAATACCTGGCCTCGAATCGGTTTCATAGCTATGACCAACAGATCACCATAAGAACTTAATTCATAGTCCAATCTCGACATGTTTCCCTCACTTTCTTTATATTCGTTTTCATCTCTCTTTTTCATATTTCTTCTCATTTTCTGTTCTGATTTCTCGATTTCCAAGGCATTAAATTGGAAGTTCTGTCCATTACCTACGTTAAATACTTTACCGGTTGCAAATAATAACAAATAATAACAGGCCTACTATTTATTCAGTAAAACATAGTTTCCAAACTAGTTTGCTTCGGGATTTGGGAATCAGATCTTAGGTCTAACTGAGAGCTCGGAAACAAGCAGAATGCTTCGTTTTCTGATGATAACCTCGTCGGATATTTTTGGCCACACAGCACTTGCTTTGCTCTAAATCTTCGTATGATATGAATGTGTAGTAGCTTAAGATTACTTAAAATATAAGAAAAAACGAACCAATAGAGGAATTTTTCCTCTCACGTTGATCCCTTTGTTTCCGCGACATTTCCGCACCTGAATACATACATCGCTCTATGCAATTTCTCATCTGAAATGCAGTCCGGCACGCAATGCACCTCGCCAGCCGAGGTATATTGCGACTTAAGTTTCCACTACCTAAAGTAGGGCTGAACCCAATAATCTCAGTGAGTTTCCAAAACTCCCGCCAAATCCATAAATTTGATTAGCAAATTTGATTGTTGAGTTCTATAACGAAAGACGGCCTATGGTGTCACGCCAATACTGCGCCGCTTGTCACGCTGAATGAAGACTGCAGTTTTTAGAGAGAGTTCCGAAAGTCAGAGGGCGAGAATGTGAAAGGGGTATCGATGTCGTTGACCGGAGTTCTCTCGCGGGGTTTGATACTTCGAATATGTCATGAAGATAAGTAGCAAATGTTTGTTTCTTTACGTCAATTCGTATTTATGGAAAGCAGGTTAAGGTGCTGCTATTGTGAGTTTATATTAGAGCTGGACCTGTTGGATTGGGAATTCCGAAGTTTGTGATAAGTTTATTTGAAAGCACAATGATGGATAATTTCAGCGAGATTATCCGATTCAAAGAAAGAAAAAACAATGAGTATATTATCGGCACAATCAGTAGCGGTGCATATACGTGAAGATGGCTTGATATTGTTTATTACCGTTCTTGCTGGTAGGTTATTTTACCAGCAAAACGTAGATAGATATTGCTAATATCTCTGCATATACTGAATAATAGTTATATTATTTGGAGAAACAACAGATATGATACGAACATTACAAGAACCATTAATATTGGTTGTTAAGTTCCTTCACTAATCAGGTGTCATTTATCTAAAGATTCTATTTGCAGCTATTAATTTTCTGATAAAAGTGTTGGAATGAATGATAAGATTTTTAGGATACCCACTGGCGATAATTTATCGGTCAATATTTTATAACAAATCACGTATTGTACAGCATGTTTACTTTGTGGTTGCTGGTTTGGCACTTTATCTATTTAACTATGGTACGTTTTTTGATGTTCTAAAGATAATAAGAGAAGAAAGCATTTAATTTTAATTTAGCCATCTGTCTTTTCTCATCTGCAACCGCTTTTGGAGAAAAACTTTTGCATTATTTGATTGTTTGATTGTGTTCTCATTTTCCAGGTGCTGCAACACTTCACAGCATTGTAAGTATCTTGTTAGCGTATTGGATTATTACATATTTTACAGGCCAGAAAATGTCGGTTGTGTTAGCACACTTTGTATTTTTGGTGAGTTGAATGTAGTAGCTTCCCATGAAGTTTAGTTCTAAGTTTTTCAATTTTTCATTCACATTCATCAACTATAAAATATTTGTCGCGTGTTTCAAATTTCAGAATCATTTATAATTTAAAATTATTTACTTATGATCGTAACTACAAAGATATGAACATATTTTTTATAGTACTTTTTCATCAGATCTACTTTGAATATTTTTTCTTGAATTCTAGGGGCATTTATTAATTGGCTACAGTTATTCGGAAACTGATAATTATGATATCAACTGGACAACATCGTTTTGCATAATGACTTTACGTTTCGTTGGTCTTGTAATGGATGTTTATGATGGACACAAACCACCGGTATATTTTTAGAATTTCATAAATTGATAAAATCACTGCGTACGTTTGGGTTGCAAATATACGAAAGTAGAGATTTTTTCTCTAAGTTTTCTTTGTTTCTCTTTTTTTAGACTTTATTTGTTAGGTTTTTCTGCTCCAAATTGGTTACAGAAATATTGTACGCTGTAATTGATCTTTTCCTTATTAGAATCAGTGCAGAAAACTGGTTTCGTTTATTCTTTTTTCTACTACTTGTGTGATTTATTTAAATTGCAGTTAATGAATGTTTTTTCTCAGTTTCGAATATAGTGCATTATTCAAATAGTTTTTTTTATTCAGGTTAAACTGAAAACGTACCAAATACAAACAGCGATAAAAAAGCCTCCCGATCTTTTGGAAATTGCGGCTTTTGGATATTTTTTCTGTGGTACCTTTACTGGGCCACTTTTTTCTCTTTCTCGATTCCGATCATTTGTTGCTGGTGAATATCTTGATAAAAAGGATGAAGTACGTGTGTCAGGGTTAGTTTTTATATAAGCTTAAAATTAAGACTCTTAGCATAATCAATAGATGGTTTTTTTTTAGTTTTGCTTATTGGTAATCGTTTTGAAATAGATCCTTTAATTTTAGGTTTATGCCAAGCTTGGGACGCTTCATTGCGGCTTGTTTTTACATGATTATATATCAGTGGGGAGTCTTATGGATACCAAATGAATATTTTAATTCTCCTCAATTCTTTGTTAGTGTTTCGACTAATTCATTATTTATTCCTCTTTAAATTTATTCAGAAGCTAAATTTTCTTCTATAGAAATAAATAAAAATTCAAAGGTTTTGCAGCAATTTACATTCATTGAAATAATTTCCTTTTTTGATTGAGACGATTTAACACTAAATTTTGTTTGGGATGATTTCTTATGTACAATTCAAGATTTATATTTATGAATTTCCAGGCGCTCTCATTTCGATGGAAAGTAATTTGGATCGTGATATGGTTCCGCTTTACTATGTGCCGATATATTTCTGTTTGGCTTTTTACAGTACGTTTTCGATTATGTGCCATTTATCTGCAACTCACTACATTCAGGTGTTGTGCAGGTATTGGTGTTCAGATTTCAGTTGTCCTATATTGATGCGTTTGCATCCAAAGGCTTAATGCTTCTAGAGTGGGATTACACTGTACTATTTCATTTTTGGACATGATTTTCCCAGGAAGGAGCAGCAATATTGACGGGCATTGCGTATAACGGAAAAGATTCAAAAGGTAACGATCGTTGGGATGGCGTGCGTGATGTTCATATAATAAAATGGGAATTTGGTTTAGATTTCCAGAGTGTTATTGACAGTTTCAATGTCGGCACTAACACTTTTGCCAAAAAGTAATTTTTAAATTATTTATGGTAAGTAGCGAAATTGAGCTTAATTATTTTGCTTTAGTCAAAACATTTTTTATACGTATATAGCGATTGAACAGAACAAAACCGTTGTATAATGAGTTTAATCCCACTGTTACCTGTACCAGGGAAATGTCATTGAGTAAACGTTCATTAACGCAAAGTGGGAAGTTCATAATCGGTTTTACTTGAAATCAATTAGTTCATGTTTTATTTAGTCATTTATATCGACGACTGCAGTGGTTAGGTAATCAGACCTACAGCCATTTAATAACGCTCATTTATCTCGCAATTTGGCATGGTTATCATCTTGGTTACTTTATTCTTTTTTTTTTCGAATTTGCATGTGTTTTAGCGCAAAAGCAGGTAATTTTTAATTTCATTAATTTTATCACTTTTGTATAAATTTTGTTGCGAACAGTTATTTTGTACTATTTTCAAATAATAGCTTTCAATAGAAATTATTAAAAGAATGAAATAATCAAAAATAAGGTCAAAAAATATTTGATGCAGTTACAAGATTTTTTCCATTACATTTTTATTTATGTTTAAGTTTTATTTGCTGCTAAGTAAATCACCGAAGCTGTCGCATCACTTAGCACAACCATATATGCTGCCACTGAAATTTATTTTTGGACGTATGGTAGTTAATGTTTCGATGGGTATCGGCTTTTTAACATTTGGTCTAATCAAAACACGATATTGGATAAGGGTTTGCTCTTTTTCTTTCAGCTCATTTTTTCTTTTTAAATGAGCTCAAAAATGACCGGATTATCCGAACTTGTTGCGGTGATTGTATCAAGTTGTTTCTCGTCATTTAGCAATAGTTAATTACCGAAAAGCATACGCATCTCTTCGGTGTATGTCTTTGAAACATTTTGGTTGCTGAATCTCTTTTTTTTTCTAAGAAAAACAATCTGAACTTTTGAAAGAAAAATATCGTAGACTTTTATTTCAGCCACTTCTTTCTGTCTATTGTTTCACGCATGTATTTTTCATACTAATATGGCCGTTATTTTATCGATATTTACTCGGAGTAGGATACAAAGCGAACTTTCGCAATCATTGAATATTTAATTGATTTTGTTCTTGATGAAGCTTTTTGCAAACATTTTGTGATACAGTCGGATCTTGCTATGTCTTAACTTATTACCTTACTTTTCGAAGGTTCAATAAACATTTGATTTATTCGGTATGCTCCCGGAAGAAATTCAAGATGTTTGTTTGTTTTTGTTGGGAACAAAAATCCATTTTGAATATGGAACTATTATTTCTGGAAGTGCTGCATTTCATCTTCATTTGCTGTCGTGAAATTTTTTGCAGTTGGGTTTTGATTCACATACAAAGTGATTCCTGGAATTTATTCTCCAACTGAAGGTTGAGTTTGTCGCTCGTACAAATCGAATAGAATCATGTAATCGTAACGGAGCAGATACAGCACGCTCGAAAGGAAAGGAAAGAAGAAAAAGGCCCTCATCCTGAGAATTAATTATATATGATTTATATTATGCATGCTATTGTATATGATAGAGATTGGCGATGCGATTTTTAATCATTGGATACATGAATTGATGGAAATGAAAGAATGGGACAAAAGGGCTCTGACTGTACTAAACTAGACACAGTCCTTCATCACGAAATATTTTATTTGTGGGATTAACATCTTCCATTATATTATTTCGATTTTCCCTATACTTATTTAATTTTTTGGGTGTTTTGTGACAGATTTCAAGAAAACAGTGAAGCTGTTTCTTGCACTACTAAGTTTCACGTTCCTTTATTCTTTTTTCATTCCTATTACAGCGATTTTTTCCCTTTTTGGTTTCAGAAAGAGATGAGGATTTTTGAAACTTCTCAGCTATAGCCTTCTTTATGATTCATTGTTGATCTACAAGAAATCCTTCATACGGAAAAAATTTGGGAAGGAGAGAATTGTATAATTATAAACAATTGATTAAATTTTAATCACCGACTGTAGATGCTGTCTTGGCAGTTTTATAACTCATTGCGATGTCAGACTTTCAGGTCACATCTCTTGATGATTGGGAGATGGTGAATCTCTTGCATTCGGTTTTGGTTTTTCTAATTAAAAGGTCTTAAAGAGCATACATTTATTTTACTTTGATTTTGCAAATTAAAATCTATCAAAGAAATAAACTTTTAACCGACCATTAAAGAGGTAACGATTCTTGCGTTAGAAAACAAACCTTCGCAAGCTATCCTTTGAACTAAACTTCTACCGTGAACTACTTGCAAACTTAACTGAAGCCAAGTATGAAAGAAGTTCGCGAGAATTCACAATTAGCCACTCCCATATATTCCATTGTAGTATATCATTGTGATAAACGATTTCGGATTGTTGGGTTGTCGTTTTTACTGTTGAGGCATAAATTGCTGGCGAAGTTTTTTCAGTTCGTCTCTCAAGCTGTCCTTTTGTAATTTTCCATTACGAGGGTATTTGAATTCCCTGGTAATATTTTTTTCGGCCAAGACTCTAGTCACACGAATTGATCTTGATAATTGTAAAAATGATTTCCTCACAGTATTTTGCCATATTTTCATATTAAATTTAAGCTTCATTCTAAACACTGTTGACAACCCATTGAACGCGGAAAAAGCTCAGAGTCGTGCTCTGATATATGTATGCACACAAATGAAATTATAATTCATTCTATCTTCAGTAAGTTTACATATGTTTATTTTCCAAACTTTCCATGTGTGCTGCCGTGAAAAGTGTTGACAGTTCTATATTACTGTCAGAATATATCAGAACTGTTAAGACATTTCTATCACTCTGTGATCATACTAAATATATAGGTTAACTTAAACACATTGTTCTGTTACCACTGATTGACTAATAATGTTATTTGTGGTAATATAACAAAATTACACTTCGATAAGAATTATGGAATTTTTGGGAAAATAAAGCAAATTAAATTAGATCTTTGACCGGTTTTTTACGGATCGCTATACAAAGTGAAAGCAATATTGATTAGTTTAGCTAACGACAGTAAATGCAGCAATCGCTTTAACATCGGCAGATATCAAACAACTGTAAATAACAGAATATTAGCAGTATTATAAAATGTTCATACAGTTTCATGTCTTTATTTTTTGAAACTCATAATGATTACTTTCATTTTTACAGTTTATGAATCCTCTCTCTTCGGCATCATATTTCACTCTTTATCTCTCATAGCTTCCTGCATTGTCCATTTGCAATTTAACTTTTTAAATCTACCGATGTTTTCTTTAAATATCAAAAACGTCTGAAAATTTATCACTACCGAGTTCAATTTTGGTGCCGCCAACTTCTATTATTTTACAATATATTCTCAATAAAAATTAATTTTGAAATCAGCAGTAATATTTCGGTAAGTCTATCAGAAAAATTAAAAAAATGATAAGAATGGCAATACTCAAAACAATGCAAAATTAAGAGAAATAAATAAAATTTGCAATCATCGTAATTTCATAATTTGATGGAATTTAAATCTTTATTGAGGATAGTAATTTAATGAAATTACAATAATGAATAATAAGGAAATAAAGAATGGTAAAATGAATATCAGAAAGCAGCTTATCTTAAATAAGAATAACTGCCATCAGACACTCATATTTTTCCACTTATATCATATTTTAGTTTAAATCACGAATTAATTCATTAACACTTACTGAATTCTTGATTATTCTTCAAGCTTGTTCTTTAGAAAAAGTAATGTATCTCAGTAATTATAAATAACTTAAAATGTCGTGAATGTCGCATTTGTTATTGTAATTGATTGCCGATTTGGTCATAATGGTACCTGGCACATACATTCATCACCTCAATTCATTAAAAAAATGTAAATGATTTCATGAGTGAGCGACCCACATCATATCAATTTCTCTTTGTATTTATTCAAAGAATCACATTTTAATCCACTTAATGAGAAAGGATTTTCGGGAAAATGCAGGAAATCAAGGAGTGAAACAATCTTTTAATATTAAGAAAAACAAGTCATTTAAACGGATATTTTTAGCAGTAGCAGAAAGCTAACTAATAACATATTACTATATGTTTTGCAATTGTTGAGAAATTGCGATAATTTATATTTCGAGTTTCAACTTGAAATTTATTCTCTTCTAGTAATTTATTTCTGTTTTCCTGGCATACACTAAATTCAGAGCATATTTGATCAAATTTTAGAATTACATCAACAAAAAACTATTCAAGTTGACTGATATTTTTAAGGAGATTAAATTATAATAGTAATTAGCGAACTATTTCGAATTCCACATAAAATTAACCATTCACTCTTAATTTAGTGTTCCATGTGATACCAACGAGGATAATTGTTAATTAGACATAGAATAGTAACAAATAAAATTTCAACGACAACATGATCTCCCCCCTTGAGAAAAATGATGATTGAAAATTTGGCCCATAATTTATTGAAGAAAATGATTTTATTTATCAAAAAACAGGTGAATCGATGTAAAAGTTGTTGAATCAAAAGTCCCCGTGATTATCATTATTACTATTTTTAATAATATCACTTACCATAATTTGTCATGACCCGCATACTTTATCAATCAAAGTGATTCATAAATCAGGAAAAAAAATATTCGTTCTATTTCAAAAAAATCCCTCCGTAAAATCGTATTTTTCGTCTAGCACAACAAATTTCTCAATCATTCGTCAATCATTTATCTTCATCAATTCTCATCCTATTGTGTCTATCCCATTTATCCCAATATCAATTTCATCATTATCAGCGTCATCACTAGCATTGTCACTAAAATATTTTTTGTTGTAACTTATCCAATAAATTCTATTTGATGGTATTAGTGGTTATCTATCACTAAGAAGAATACTTATAATCTGTTATTTCTCTTTATAATTTACAAAATTCGGGACGATTTTGAAAGTAATAATTTATGGAAAAATATTACTATAATCAATCGCAAAGGAAAAATGAAGAAAGAGTCAAAGTCAGATATGTACATTGTCCATTTATTTTCCACTTATCACTTGTACTGCATTACTATTACTATCGTTATTACTGCATAAAAATAAATTATATGATAATGCATCAAGGTAAAAAAATTAGGATTATCTGTCATTTTGCTGTAGATTATCACTTACCATCTAACGCCATTAGATTATCGTTCTTGTTTCATTGACTTGAATTTTATGTTTTCATTAATTGAAAGATTGCCATGGCATTTCTAATGACACCATCTCTGATAAGTTTATCACTTTTTATTGGGATGTCATAATTTATCACGAGTTTTGATCAAAAATTATTGTCAATTCTGCTTTGGGAATTCTCGGAATCAAATTACATCTTCAGTAGATTTATCTACTATTATTGTAAATATTAAAGATTATTTTCTGGAAAATGAAAATTTACAGTGAACAATTTAATGTTAGAATCTAAAATGGCGATAAGAAACTATTTTAAAGTATTTCTCATTTTTTACCTTTTGAATCAAAATGGATCGTCAAATTACTTCCAACTTTAAATTTGACCTATTTCACTATTTATTGATGGTTGATGCCAGCAAATGGGTTCTATTTCTTGCTCAAGTTTATGTTCAAATTAAATAAAATTAAATTGACTAATATTTTGCAAGTTGATAATTTTCACTGTGAATTGATTAACACAATCCCATCCTGCTGTGTTATGAATATTGAGTGAAAATAAATATTGTGATGGAGGTTTTGGCAAGGGTCATTCTCCATCAACATGAAAGATATGGCCTAAAAGAGTAATAAGTTGTCTGTTTGTATAGTTGATGGATGTGATGACCGGTTGCTAGCCAATGTATTAATGTTTTAACATTCAAAATAGCCTATTTTAGTCTATTCAATCATGTTCCCATCGTTCGACATCCATGATTTGGTTTCATTCAACAGCGATTGAAAAGTATGAAGGATAAATGAACCTATTCTAATCGCCAAGAGTTCATTCATTGATACTTCTATTTATTGTCTCGAACTCTTGGAACTTTTAGTACTATAATGAGATGCAGATGCATGATATGATATTATATACCTCCATCTCTTCTTTGGAAACTATTTTCTATATTTTCTGCACAGTTCCACAATTTATTTACTCCCAAAGTATCATTATTTCAGAACGCTCTGTAATACAATCACATCAGAAGCAAACATTGTCTCTCTATTGAATGTTACGTAATGAACATTTTGTCACTTTTTTCCATTTTACAGAGAGCAACAAAACTTCATCAAAGTTAATAATTTCATGAGAACAAAACTTTAAATATCTTTTAAATGTAATCCATAAATATTCAAATCAGAAAACTTGTGCACATATGATTCAAAGAATAGATTGTAATAATGTTTGGAAGGAATTATAGAATTTGTTGAACAGAAATGATTTCCGTGGGTAGAAGATTAAGTGGGATAGAATAAATCGTAAAGAATCTTTCAAAATTAACTATTCATTGTCTTTGAGAATGAGATAATATCTAGAATCTACTTTAAACACAGAGAAGTGGGAAGTTAATGCTGATATTTTTTTACGAGAAATATTCAGTCACTTCTCAGATGAAATAAGTTTAAAATGAGAACAAATCTTTTGTTGGGCTCTTTCATCATTCCTGCAGTTAAATTTTCTTTCATCGACTACTCCAAAAGTGAAGAAATATTTACTTCTAAATTTATATTAAAAAGAAATCCAACATGAAGGCAGAGATTTAAGAAATTTCATGCACATTTCCGTGTTATGTGTCCAAAGTTTTGATGTTTGAAAGAAACATTTGGCTTCTTCCTAAGAACTGCTCTTGATTTTAAACAAACCTAATGCTTACTCTTTAACTTTGCCCCATAATAATAATGTCCAAAGAAATAAATGGTCTAATGGTTGATAGTAAGCATATGCTCGTAGCTATATAACAATTAAAGTAATGAAATAGATTGCTGTGGTCAATTGATGGAGAGAAGTATGATCAGCGTGATTGTTGTGGTTATAACTAATTTAAATATTCTCTCTGAAAAACAATAAGTATTTCAATGAGAAATTCGTGGCAGATCATTTATCCATTTTAATGTTTAATGTTTTAAATGTTTCTTTTATAAGTTTTTCATATCTAAAAAATAATCTCTGTTACATCTTTCTCATATGAAACAATATACGGAATCAAATTTTTTGATAACTGTTTCTTTATTTGCTGAGATTCCTGATGTTTATTTGATAAAAGAAAACGAATTTTCAGATTTATTATCGCCAATAAAAAATTTAGCTGTTCTTTCTAGTTTTACATGAAAAGGGAAAGGCTTTTTCAGACTCTTTAAATTTCATGTTATTACTCTAACATTTCATGTCATTACAGCCATTTAAAATTCAAAAATGCATGAAACTTTCACATTTTGACATCTATCACAGTAAAAAACTATCAATATTTTTTATCATTTCTTGTGATTAAAATAAAGGTCCCGGTTGACATCAAATCGTGCCACGTTCTAAACAATCTATGAAAACAACAAAGCCAATACTATTGTTTATATCTAGATTTAGCCTTCCAGTTCTAAACCCGTTCATTTTCGAGAAGAAATCCTATCCGAAAACAATGTTTCAGCGAGCATTACTAATTGATTATCCTTTCCAAATGATAACTAATGCTTTGGATATTCCATTGTTTTCGAGAAGATGACTTCCATTGCGCTTCTCTTATAAGCTATCTTTTTCTTTTTCCGCTCCCTTCCAATTTTTATTCTTACTAAAACTATTCATTTGAAACTGCGCATTTCTCTTCACTTTCTTCGATCATTTGATGATTAATTCAACAAACAAATGTAAGCAATGAATTGTTAGAAATGCATTGCTCGAGAAGCATTCAAATAGATACAGTTTACTAGCATACCAAGTTGTCCCAATTTTTCCCTGCCTAATTTCTGCAAAACTGTAAAGCTTATTTTACATTTCAGCATTCATCTAACCCATCTTACATTTATTTACTTCTCCTTCACTTCTTTCTCTCTTTCTTCTTCTCTCTCCATAAAACTATGTATTCTTATACAATTTGTCAGCAATTCAACTAACTTAGGACCTGTTTAAATCGATTGCTTTTAGTGCTCATAAATAATTATATCAAAATATATTTGGTGTGCAAAGAGTAGCGACATCACTACCTGTTGATTATAGCACAAGCAGCAATGTGAACTGTTTAGTGGTGATAACTGTGTAGTAGTCAATCACCTCACCTGTAGCGAACAAGAGAGAGGTGACATGGAGCAATGTTCAGGGATAATACTTTAGGAGTTATAGTAAATTTACAAAATTTATAAAGCTTTCGAATCCAGACAGCATTTTTGGAACATGAAACAATTCTTTTTTCATTGGAAATAGACGTAACATTCTTGTAGATTTATAATTCAAAAAAATAAATTCTTTTCGATGCGACGAGATTTATATGATAAGGTTTCCAATAATGAACACGTTCAATTCTCTGCAATTATGTAGTTTAGGTTATTTAACCCATAAACAATACCTGTAAAATATAGTTTGATTGGCAGGAAAGAGCCAAAAGCATAACATATGAAGTCTCGTTCTTCTTTATCAAAAATAAGGATAAATGACATTTGAATCGAAATTATGAAGCGTTTATCTTTATCATAATAATGTCATCATCACTTTTTCAAGAAAAGACTCATGCTGCCAAGAAAAGACTCCTTTATTGCATTTTTTAAATATCAACAAAGTCAAGGATTGCTTAGCCTTAATTCCTTCTTTAAAATTCTTGAAAAAATCTTCCGTTAAAGAATTAAAGTTCTCAATTTTTTTTGTAGAAAATGAAATAAAATTCCTTGATATATATTTTTTTGACATGAAAAAAATGCGAATTGTTTGATTGGTGCATTCACGGAAAAATGTCGATTTTTAATCGAGCTTAGAGACTACTTATCAAGCAAGAATTAAAGATTGATATCGAAAATAATTAAAACATTTCCCCTTTGCCTGGAATAAATACACTTTTTAATAACAAACAAAAGAACCACTTTCAGTTCCCTAACAATCGCATTTAAAATAAAACAATGTTTAGAAGGACTTGAACATCTTGTTGTTCAGATTGTGTCGATGATATCATAATTATGATAACAATGACGCTTTGTCAAGATCGCCATTATAAATCTTCGAAAGATCGTTTGCCAAAGTTTTTCTCTCATAACCATGTTCTTCCTCTCATTGTTATCTTTATTTTCACAATCACTATTATTACGATTTTATCATTCTTCAAATTTAGTATATGTTTTCAATATCACTATCCAATTCTAACTGCTCACCATTAAACTCAGGTGCCAGTCTTAGTGGTTTTTGTATTCTTTCAGTATATGAATTATTCCTTTTTATATTTTAACTGACTTAAATGATCAGCCAAAAAAAAAACTAACGCTCTTTTTTGGTTTTGCTTATCATTTAAATTAAGAAAACTTTCATTCCAGTTCGATCGAAAAATCGATAATTTTTTTTTCTTTTTGTCAACGTTCGCTGAGAACGTAACAGCGAACGAATTCTCATCACAATGATGGGAGGAAAGTAAAAGTATTCATTAACTGATTACTGGATTATCCAAAAAAATATCGAAAAACATTTTCAAAGGCGCTAAGGACAACACTTAAAGAGGCTTTGCTCGTTATTGTTTTGGGAAATACAGGGATGTCAAATAGATGCAATTTCGAAATTTCGAGATTTTCCGGAGGGGTATTATTTCAGAGAATCCTCATACTGAGAAAAGTCGATAGAAACGCATGAAAATCACATTTTTTGCTTACATTTGTCTATTCAAATTATAGAAAGGTAACTGTTTTTCAGAAACTATGCATGTAAAAGTTTAGTCTTCGTGCAGAGTAATTAATAGGGTAATTAACGGTATGAAACTAGAGATATTCTCGAAAATAGTGCTGACTAATGCATGCGAGAGTGGCAGTCTTCAGGAAGTTTTTCCCATTTTTGCTTGATCTGTTCTCTTCTCATTGCATGCATTTAAAATTTCCAAGTTCGAATTTTAGCAAAAGAGTATTTAAAATCACAAGACTACAGCAAATTCAGACTATTAAAATCGAAATGTCGTCAACTTTGCATTTGTACAGATTTAAGTTAAAATTACTTTATTCGTGTGAACATCACTCAAACTTGGGATTTGTCTAATTCATTTCTTTTGACATACAAACCAAATTACTAGCATTTATCTTCCAGCATTTAAATTAATACGCATATCTGTTCTCTTTTGGAAAATTCTGAATTTCCTTTTGAATATGTCGCAGGGAATCTACTCTTCGTTAAAATACATTTTGCGCCGCAATATGAATCAACCTTTCTTATTGTAAGTCATCTTGAACGATTTCTTCAATTGTTCAAATATTGAGATATGAACTTTCTTCAGAACAGGTAAGATAATCGATCAGTGTTAGCTAGTTTGTGATGTTTACTTCGACGAAGAAGAAAATGAATCAAATTGTAAAATAAATAAGCCGGCAGTTGTCTTTTTTTAAAAAAAATTGAAATTAATTACTACGATATAAGCAGTACTGTACTATTTGAACACTGTACGAATATCGAATCGTGCCAATACATTATCGCCACCAATATATGGAACAGAAAGGAATATTTAGGAGTGCTAAGAGGAACGGAATAGGATTAGAATAAATGGAAGAAAGAAATATCGGTCATTTTGAGGTACAGAGGACTGGATCAGTGCATCATTGTAAATTGAATGGATGGAAGAGGTGAAAGGTCTGGACGTGAACAGGATAGAGTTTGGGCGACAGCGAGCGGAAGGATGAACAGGAATGCGGAAACCGGTTCTCGCCGCCCCGTCGCTCCTTCGCTTCATCACTCGTCGGAGAGGTCTCAGAACATGCGAACTGTCTGCTCTGCTCTTGCGAATAATCTGATTGATTCCTTTCCTTCATATCCGTCCGTCTATATTCTGATCGTAGATTTCACTTTGACTTATCATTTCCATTATCATTAGGAAGATTATTTCATCAAATTTGTGGAAAAAGAGAGGAAATGGGATGATTTTGAATTTTTAGAAAGACTGAAAGTTTGTTAATTCTGAATTAAAATTTTACTCTTCTCTAAGATGTGTTTCTTAGCAATATTCTTCCATTATCTCTATCTTTCATTAGGAATGAAAAGGTGAAAAGTTTTCCAATTCATTTACTTTGATTTTTAAATTATTATTTGTGTATTTGGAATATCTGAACACTTCACTTATGATGCTAAATTTATATGTCTCGAGTAATAAATGATTGTAGAATTCAGGGGAAAGTGATGAGCGGTAAGTAATGATGGATTGATCGATGAAATTCGAGAGAAGTGGCGTTCTCGGGTTAATTATTCAGTATAAAAAGTTAATTTCAAAAGCTGACTTCCGATCATAAAATGCTCAATTTTCGCACCATTTTCTTAACCATTTCATTAAAATTTTTTAAAATAAAGATTATCTCCACTCATTTGTACCTTAGCCTATGTTTTGCATCTTCATTGGTTCCATATTTCTGCATATGACTGGAATTCAGGAACCTGTGAACACATTTTCACTTGTTTCCAGAAAATAATAGAACTAATTACGTTTAACTTAATCTAATGCATGACAGGATTGTTGTCCTAAAATTGATGGCTTTGCTCAAAATATTCACATTTTTGCTATACCAGACTTAGAAGATCCTGACAAAATTCTTTTGCAAATTTCTCAGACGGCAAAAAAGGCCAATTATCCATAGGCTAATTAAACGACCAATTATGTCAAAGGAGTGTCATAACAACCAACAGCATTCTGTTGACAGAGTAGTCTTTTGAACCTCCTTAGAGTAGCCTTCTAAATTCCTATTTCTATCTTGAGATCATATATTCCAGTAAGATTGTATTGCTCATTTGAACTTGAATTTTTGCGTACTTTTATCAAACTTACAAGACTTACAAGAGATAAGTGTAGAATCTTTTTCATATTTTGCTTCTGTTTTGCCATCATTGAATAGAATACTTATGCGTTTCTCCAAAGGACTAAAAGGAAAATAATGAAATTTTATTTTACTAGATTTGCAGACACGAAGAATGAAAGTGTTTACCGTTGGTTTAAACGAAAAACCACATGTAAAAGATAATCCAGTATCTCCTGATGGAGTTACCCTGACGTCAACACCGATTATTACACTCGAAAAGAAGCGAAATTCATATAAAGTATGCAATTCTATGAAGATTTATAGATTATCGAAACCTATAGGCATTGATATGCAAGGCATATATCGGTCAGCGAAACACCCGGAAGTGAATGGTTGAGCATCTAATCACTATTTTATAAGAAATATGAGGGCTGGTTAGGTATTGTGGAGACCATTTTATTAGGGTCGCAAGATATCGTGCTATTAGGTCATTGTACTGAAATCATAGGATTATGCTCGCCATTCAACATCCATTTCTTATTTTGGAATTTTCTTTCTTATTACTTATTGTCTTGAAGTTACATTAAACTGATATAAGTTTAAGAATCTTTTTCTTTCACAGTATTATACTGTCAATGAAAGTTGTTATAATATTATTTTGTTAAATAATTAATTCCAGAATTAGCAACACTTGAGACGTTGTCCAATTTTATTTTCAGAATTATATCATATGTTTGGGAACATTATTCTTTATTCTTTTGTTTACAATTATTATCAGCAAATTGGTATATTATAGAATACCCGATGATTTGGGATTGCCGTGGTAATTTCTTTCATTATATAAACGTTTGTATGAAATGCGAATTTGAAAAGACAGTGGGAATATCATGAGCAATTATAATAATTTTTAAGAATTACAAGAGAATCTTACACTAAAATATAGTGTATTTCTTGGCGTTAGTGAACTAATGTGATTCTTGTCGTTTCAAACTGTTCAAAGTATAACTTTTGATAGTTTGAAATCAATACTTTGAGTTATTAGTAGTTTCAAACCTTTTGAAATTCATTGCATTGACAAATATCAGTAGTTATAAAAAACAATTTCTTTTCATAACTCGAATTTGTTTTTATCTTTGTACTCCAAGCTTTTTTTTATTTTATTCTCAAAACAAACTGAGACCTGAAAATTATTCATTTTTGAAAATTTTTAAATTTAGGTTTGAATTGAAGCATCGAACATTAATGGGATGCGACGATTGTATGAGTGCTCGTATAATTCACTCATTATATCCACAAAGGTAATGGTTTGCATTGCAGAAAAATGTAAGCGAAATTTGCAGATTATCGACATGCAGAAAATTTCGTAAACAAATGAATCTGTCCATAAATCTTTTGACATCGCTATTTTACAAAAACATAGGAAATTGTAATTGATGGATTTAATAAATAGTTTTTTAACCAGTTAATTGAGTGGAAGCACCGTTTTGGAAGAACATGAAAGAGTCGTTGAGAAAAGTAATATCCAAACAGAACGCCGTAAAGACAATACAGTTCCAGATCGACAGTATCGCTTTTATAGATCTTCAAAAGTTTTTGAAAGCTCAAACAATGAAGTACCAGCAGTAGCATTAGAAGTGCAGGCAGAACAACCTCAAGCAAATGAACAGACAGTATCAATCGCGCCAAAATCACATCGTTTCGAATCATCAGTTGACCTAACACAAGTTGTAGTAAGTTTCCAACAATTTGTCTTTATTCACAATAAGAAGCAAAAATGAATATATCATTATTCCGCATATTTCGTTATTAGTATTCTACATAGTTTGACCTAATAAGAGCTCAACAGGACAAGTAAAATATGATCACAGTGTTACTAGGAAACTATGCTATTTAATCATCTATGGAAATATCTGTAATATTTGTACATATTAGTTGATTTCAACGAGTTTATTATGACCTTTAATCGAAATAATATGAAATATAGATCAAGAAAAATGACAATTTTGAAATTCGGTAAATGGCTTTTTTTCACTTCAGGATTCTCGTCTTGACTTTTTGCGTAAAATTATCCCAAAAATCAAAGAGCAAGCAGAAAAATCAGGCATCGAAGGTGTCATGCAAGTAAAGGTATTGCAAATGGATTCATTCAAACCAAAACAGGTGAATGTCATGCCAACTTCATTGAAAATTGAAGATGATTCCTTTTTACATAAATTACTAACATGTTTTTTTCACATTCACTGCACGTCTTTAAGCTAAAATAAGGATTAATATATACTTCCATTTAATAATTTTAGTTTTAAGATATCACAATCAGATACTAAGCAACGACAAGTTACCAAAACTGCTTAGATTAAGCCATTATAGTTATTTGACGGATCAGATGAAAATCAACTCCAACCAGAAATCAGTGCGGTACAACCACCTGATTTCATGGTACCTTTTCGTCCAACTCTACTGTCTGACATTTTGCGCTGGAATAGTGTGGACAACGATGAAAGGTATGGATGAAATTTCTCAAACTTGCACAAGTAAAAAATGAAATAGTTAAATATTATTATGTGATGGATTCGGCGCCTGAAATTACTACGTTTCATTTGCGCATAATGAAGTGTCCAAAAAGTTCTTGAAGCAATCAGAAAGGATGGTCAGATTTTATATTTTTCAGTCACACACTGGGAAATCAATTCTTCGGGCCACAACAGGATGATATAGCTAAGAATAGACCGATGCTTATACTGGGACCGTCTTTGCAACCGCAGCAAATGCTGGCATCATCTGGTACCTGGGATACCAACAATAACATAGTTTGGAGCAATTCATTACAGCCTCATCTGTTTGAATTGAGCCAGCAGATCGGTAAACAACGATGGAATAATCTTTGGCAGTGGCCCGTTTCGAACTACAACAAGAATAGTAATGAAAAAGTTACTCAGTGGCAGGATATGCAACTGTCAAATCTACTTACACCTATAATGCAACAGAATTATTTACCTATATGGGAAAATGGTAATCAGTGGGAAGATAATGTTCAGATGAGAAGTAACTGGCAAAACGCTATTCAGAATGAAGCAAATGATAATCAGTGGTTGCAAAATGAATGGCAGGGAGAAGGACAGCAACTTTCGTCTCAGTATCCTCAAATTTTGCAGGCAAATATGAATCAAAATCAATATCAGAACGCCAATGACTGGAACATTCAGAAGGTAACCCATTCTGAATACCTATCAACAATTACCTCGAAATCAGGCTCGAATTAGGTAACATACGAACAAATTTATATTAGACTTGCTATTTAGCTTCAATATTATAATAAATAACGAATTATTTTCAGACAAATATTGGAGATAATTTGGATGGACGAATGACTGAGGCTGTTTTGCCAAATGACCAATGGAATCGATACTATATCCAATGGCACATGAATAATCAACGGTTACAGCAACCGATTGCGAGCACTGTCGCTAGTCAATCACTTGAAATAACAGGACCTGCACTGCCGCAACAGATTCAGGATCAAAGAATTGGGCAACAGCAATCTCAAGTATCTATTTTTTTATTTTTATTTGCGAATTCTGATTTCAAGAGTACATTTAAAGTCAGGAAAATTGTATTGATAGCTTTTAAAATTAATTAAGCGTTCATAAATGCATTGCAAAATGTTATCTCATTGTTTTACAGATAAAAGATTCACTGCAAAGCCAAATAGTTCCAGAGCACCAAATTGAATTTCTTTCTCCTCAAGTTCAGCAAAAAAAGCAACAACCAGTACCAATACAACAATTCCCTACTAAGCCGGTAGATATTCTTTAAAAATATTCTGTGTCATCGAGTAGAAAATTTCATATTATCTTAGAAAGAAGCATTGAAAGACCATATATTAGCTGTTTTTCATTGCAGTTTCAGCCACAGATCAATATAGTTCCAACCGAAGTTTACCATCAAAATCAAGCTGCACCAGTTATTCCTAACCAACAAGGCGATAATCTGCCTCGAATGTTTGCACCATTTAACAATGATGACTGGAAAAAGATTGAAAATCCCAATGCTTTAATCATACCAAGAGTAAGTACTCTATAATATCGTATTATTACCGAATTAGCAAAAATAGAAACAAAGATTTTTACATCTGTTGTATTATCTGAACAACTATTGATAATCCAATTCCGAATATTGTTATTTATATCTAGGACGATAATCAGGAGGAGCAACATTTACTGCGTCAACAACGACTACAGTTACCGATTCACCCAATTGAGAACAACAGCGGTGACACAAAAATAATTGGTGATGAACTCATTAAAGTCCCAATCGTGGAGGTTTGCAGAGTATTTTCTAAACAAAAAACTTGATTGACAATAAGCAACGAATGGTAAAATTAGTATTAGTATTATATGCATTAGTATTATTTTTGGTACCATAATGTGATTAAAAATTTAATTTTCAAATAGTATTGTTGTTGCAGTGCAAAACTTTTTGCATTTTTTCAAAGCTTTTTTCCGAAAAGTTATTTCAGCAGTCCGGACCAATGAATGATGTCAGTCGGGGATTATCAAATCCAGTATTATTTCAAGTTGATGAGCCGCCGCCGCAATCCACTAGTATGGATGAAAATTTCGCTAAATAAATACACTAATATCAGCAATAACTGAGAATGATGGATTGCCCAATGAGACAACAAAGTTGCTCATTTAACGCCTTATTATTTTTAATTCTAACTTCCTCTCTGATTTCGTTAAATTATCATTTTATTTGAAATAAATTCACTTATTCTATGATTTTGTAATCAGCGTTAAAGTAAAATCATTAATTTCTCATATAATTTTTATCAAAAATATTGCAGCATATCACATGGTTTGCTGTAATGATTGTTCATTAATTACTTTTCAACACTGCTATGACAGTATTTAATTATAGAACTGTACATATTGAATAATGGCATTCAAGAAGTCTCTCAATTTTTCTTTCTTTCAGCAAAGGGCTACATAATTTATTTTTTAAGATCTGTAGAAAAGCTTATTTGTAATACTAAACCAAATAAACAAATATCAAATATAGTTCAAATAACTGGAAGTGTTTGTTGAGTTTCATCCTGCTCTTTAATTCCAGTGAATCCTGTGGGAATGAAATATGTCATTCAAAATTACATTGTGCTAACAAATTATTCATTTCTTCCATATCTAGTTGAGAACGAAAGCTTTTTGTGAAAGTTGAAGAAATCAGTGTTAAATTTAACCCTTCTAATATAATATATGATACTGCTAAAAATGTTTCAACATTGTAAGCTTCGTTATCTGTTTTGTTCATTTCAAGTTCACTTCGTTTCTTATTACCAATATAGGAACTGATTGTATATCTTTTCATTTGAAAGATTACTTAAAGTACAAAATGTTTACGTGAGTATGGCATATGATCTCTTCTTCATTTAAAAATTCCACTGCAAACAAAAATTCCATTCCACACAACTAACTTAATGCAAATGAAGAAGTGAAATAGGGTACGAAATTTGAAAAAAATTAAGTTTGAAACGATGATTAAAATTGCAATACAAAAACTCATTAAATTATTAGTATACATAGAAAAACCAAAGTTTAGCGAACAATTTGCGCATCATACGCCATGGAAAAAAAGACTGAAGAATGGTTAGCAAGCAAATTCTGTGGTGAATCGAATTCTCGTATAGAACCATTTTCAAGGACTATAATTCTGGAATAAGACAAACTGCTTGTATAAAGATTGCAAGATAGAACTAAATATTGGTAAATACGCTTCTCGCCATACAAAAAAAAAATTTTCTTTAAATTTAGCGTGAAGTAAAGGAGTCAGAGCAAAAAAACAGGAACAAAACATAGTATGTAAAAAGTCATAAATGATCAGTAAAATGATTGCGAAGACTGGATAAAAATTTTGCACCTTGGATTTTTTAAAATGAATTAAATTACCTATCATAATCGATTACGGTATTTAGACGATGTGCAATGGTTAGTACAGTTGAAGCATGAAATTCACGACGAATTGTCTGCTGAATCAATAAATCAGTTGCTAGATCTACTGCAGCTGTAGCTTCATCTAAGATAAGAACTTTGCTTTTGCGAAGAAGTGCACGAGCTAAACAAATAAGCTGTCGCTGTCCGACGCTAATATCTTCGCCTCCTTCACTAATCCGATGCTGCAAGCCTATAAATATAAGTGTGAAAACTGAGAAAAGACATCTCTTATAGTAATATATTGTGTGATATGCCACGCAATTTTTTATAATTCTAACTTCCTGAAAATTTCCTATCTGATTGAGTTTTTTAAAATATTTTTCCTTAAGATAGGAATTTTCGAACAACGAACACTTAACATAATTAACATAATGTATCATTTGAAAAATCATCTTATTAGCCAATATCAATTAATAGTTATTGCAAAATTTAATAACTAGCCTTCAGCAAGACTTGAGACGAATGTTTTCAAGTGTGACAACTTAAGAGCGGTCCATATTTCTTGATCAGAATAAACATGAGATGGATCCAAATTAAATCGAAGTGTTCCCGAAAACAAAACTGGGTCCTTTAATTATGTCTTGTTTAGCTGCAGCAATGATGTGATACTTCAAAGTTATGTTGAAAATTCGCGGAACGAAATGTTCACTTTTAAATATAAAATTAAAGACAATTCCATTTGATCGTTATGGTTTATTTATTTTTAATTTGATTTATAATGACTCAAAACCTGTGGAATGATTGTGAGATTCGAACGAAGGTCATGTAAGCCTATAACTGAAATATCGACACCATCAATAATAATCGCACCTCCGACAGGCTCAATAACTCGGAATAATGCCAGTGCTAAAGAGCTTTTACCTAAAATTTGTGATTACCTAGAATTAATTTTACGTATATAGTATAAAATGATCAAGTAAATTAGAAAAAAATTTTGCCTTCCTTTTGATGAAGTTTGTGAATCATGAGACTTCTAAAATTATGAATATTAAGTTTAATTTGAGATCATTTTATATTCTCTAAAAATTATTAAATATACACGAAAGGCATGCCTGCGCCTGTACGGCCAACGATACCAATTTTCTCAGTTGGCTCGATTGAAGCATTCAGTTGACGCAAAACTAATTTAAGCTCAGAATGATAATGCGTTGAATAATTTATTAATGATATCTGTCCCTTTGATGGCCAATTTTTTTTTGGTTTAAAAAGATCAACTCGCCATTCCGCCTAAAAAATTATTTATAAGACAGCGTTCATAAGAAAAAGATATATGCAACATTTGGGAGGGTAATAATTACACAAATCAATCAGTTGGAAATCAAGATATTCAATTAGAGAAGCATAAATACAAACTTCGGTTGATGTTTCAGCACATTCTTTAACACGTTCAACGGCTACTATATTCATTTCCAATTCACTAATATATCGTACAGTAAAATTTAGTGCTTCTGTGATCTACAATGATTATCTGATGGAATATGATTTTCATAGAATTTGTTATCATCCAGAAAGTTGCCTGAATTTTTAATGATAAATTTCTTTTCGAAAACTTTTAATAAATGAATAAAATGTAATTTTGTGAAGAAGATTTACATTTAAAGCATAGCTAATACTAAGCCCTGCAATCCCGGCATTTAATGCAACACCCCAACGTTGCGAAAGAACTGCAAACAGCGCTGCAAAAAGTACAACACAATTTCCAACAAACTCTAATCGTACTGCTAACCAACGATTCGATAGAATATTGGAATATTTGCAACGTATGAAATAATCAACATGTCTTTCCATTAACTTGTAAAATTCTTCTACCTGCAATGTGAAAGAAATAGTTTAAAATAAATTTAGCAAACTATGGAGAATATAAAGAATATAGAACTATCCAACAGTAAAGAACGTTATCTTTTCAAACATTGTGGCTTAGAGGAAATCGGAAAGATAATATTTTAAATTTCGTTTTGATATTTATGAAACTAATCTAGAAAAGTATCACAGAGGCACTTGAATATTTATGGAATATTGTAAAAATTAAACAACTGAAAGAAATTTGGTGATACCCATAACTAAATTGGTACAATCATATCATTCAATTTGCATAATAGAAGTAAACGGTAGACATCGAAAACGAATAGAATAGTTTGGAAAAACTTTATATGCATTTTAGTTTTGATTATAAAGTATACCTGGCCTTACCTTTTCGAACGCTCTTATACATGTAAGTCCTCGAACTGTTTTTTCGAAATGTTGATAAATTGGTGAACGATTCACACTTTCTAGTCGTTTTATTTGTCGCGAAGTTGGAACGTAGAAATACTGCAAGTGATAATAGTAATACTCAATTTTGCCAAAAATTTTAATTAAAAATAATTGGTAGCGATATCAAAAAAAGTAAACGGATCTGTGGAATTAAAGTTAACATACCAGAGAAGTGCAATAGAAAAGCACAAGAGGTATAACGGTAATAGCAAATACAGGTGTTGACATAATTATTATAATTAATATTGTCGAAACATTTTCAACACAGTAAATGAAATAGCGAAAACTTATCGGCAAAGACTGATCAATCACATCGATATCCTATAATGAATCAACAATCGAAAGATTTCATGTGAAATTTTTTAGTTCCGATAAGTATACGAATCATTTTTAATTTGTTAAGTAAAATTTTTTTTGAAAATAAATGATGAAAGATAAAGTAAGTAAGGCTTAGTAAATAAAAACATATATGTGGAGATGATGGAAAAAATTGTGCTTGAAAAATGATTCGAATCAATGAAATTTAACATTCTATCGTCTTATTTAACATAAGGGGAAACCTACATTTGGTTTGTAACTTTAAATTCATTCCGGGACAAAGGAAGGATTTTAGACGATACAAACCTTGCCAAGTCTATTCAAAATACGTCCGATCGGTGTTGTGTCAAAAAATGACATCGACGAACGTAACAAACGGTGAAGCAACGGTGAATGAAGATTTCTTGATGCTCGAAGACCGCTTATCACCAAAAATACCAGCGCACCAAATAAACAAAAGCCTTCAAAATGTATGAAATTAATTATGAACCACAACATCTCTTTTCTTGATTTTATCGCCAAAAATTTCATAGATATTGAGAATCAATATTCTGAGCTATTATTCTTATCGATAAATTGACAGAATTTCCATTCCACTATTAAAAAATTAACTTTTTTTCAATTATTTTTCTAGCTTAATTCTGACTTTAACATAAAATAGAGCCAAGATTCAGGGAAGCTATTATTTCCTTTATCGGACCTTCAGCGAAGCCAAGGGCAGCATATATTCCAAGATGCATTCCAAGAGAAAATTGCTTTGTCTCTGAACCAACTGACGTTGTATCATTTGTATTTGACCGAAAAAATTTTTAATTTTACAAATTACACAGTAACGGAGAGAGTTGAATAAACACCAAAATTACAAAATAGAACTGTAAATTGTTTCTCATTTATTCTACTTCCTTACAAATATTATCCAGGGAAATTTCGGATAATTATCCCACCATTCAGATAGCCATAATCCACGTCCCATTTGGAGAATTCCATAAGATGCGAAGAGAAAAAGAAAGAGAAACGATGTTAGAAAGGTTGCCGATCGAACGTACTGTGTGTAAACATTAAATTTCACCTTAAACAATATTGTATTTATTCTCTACCGGACAGTTGACCTACGATGGTAACAAAAGAAAATCTAAAAACCTTCGGAAGTTATTTGTTTGCAAATGTTTCAATTTCAACTATTATGCTTGAGCGGATATGTAACAAACTTATTCGATCGTTCGAATTTCGTGTATTCAATAAATACTTATTTTCTGTTTCTTGTCCAAATTGCTACTTTTTTCGAAATATAATAGATGAGACTAACTCTGCCAACTTCTACTTTCTCAACTGTAATCGATTTGGGCTCTTTTTCCTTTTCATCATTATTTGTCAAACCACTTGAAAATTCAGAAAGCGATTTCGTTGCGGAAGAACAATGGAAAATGCGTGATGATTCTTCATGATCCATAATTGATAACATTGAAATTTCTCTTAAAAACGAGAATTTTTCATTCTCTTATTAGACTAATCCAAAAACTGAATTTCCAAATAATATTAAACGAAAAAGAAAATAAGATCAAAATTACAATTTTTGGTGCAATCATTTCATCAGAAATTTTCGAATTTTAAATCAGTTTAAAATACCGTTTCTACTATTTAAGTAAAAAAATAATTCAAACTTGTCCGGATTTCCTTCATTGCCATTCTCATCTTCAGATTCGTCATAATCTGCAAGCAAAATATATTTGAAATGTGAGTTTTAGTTTCTTTATAAGATTTGAGTTTATGAAGATAGGAGAACTCAAAAAAAATATATATATACAAATTCAAATTCCATATAATGTTCATGTAATCAAACAGTTTGCAGTTTAATTAGCTAAGCTAAAATTGCAAGCGTCTTATATGGCAATGATTTGATAAGATTGTGAGATCACATTGCACTTTGAAATAGTATACTATAGCGGTTCTCTCTGTCGTTGTGTATCGTAATTTTTCTTCAGAAATAGAAATTGTACTTTCAGTGAAAAGATAATTTTCAAATTTCAAAATACTCAATGAAATATAGAATTATATTCATCAAATTCACAAAAAAATTACTGGAGAGTGAGCTGTTATTATCAGATTGTTTTAAATCATTTCTTTCACTTTCTTTCTTCAACTGCTGCTCTCTTTCATTTTTATTCTGACATGCTTCAATAAATTTTGAAAAATTCTCGGATTGTTCGAGTAATTCCGTATATGGACCGTGTGCAGCCAATTTACCATCTATAAATTGCTCAAACATCTCTATCTCACTATTTTCATGAAATGCATATCGTTATATTTGGAACATTTAAGAATAAAATTTGAGTTTTATGAAGATAAGAGAACTCAAAATAATTACTGATAAATCACGTCCCTTATCCAAGATTCTATCTTCACAAATTCAAAATTCAATAATTTACCTTGCATATAGGCAACAATGTCAACTTTTTTCAAATATGCCAAATTATTTGTTACCAAAATCCTTGTTTTATGCCGCAATAATCCATTACGACCAATCACCTATGATCAGGAACAATAAAAGATCTATGAACCTGTGTACAAGATTGGCTAAAGCAATGAATAAATCTGATCCCTAAAAATTTGATCTGATACGAAGAACCTCCACGCATTTCTCCTTCCTCATTTGATGATTTCAATATTACAATAGGAATTTTTTCATCCTTTATAAAAAAAAAACGATATCTCGCACCTTGTCAATACAACTGAAACAATCGAAATAAAGGCATATGGAGCGTAATTATTCAACATTTTCTGTGCTGTGATCGTTTTGATTGAAGATAATGCAAAAGTCTCGCATATCCTATGGCTCTATAAACAAATCAGAAGAAATCACCTTCTCAAAAATGTGTTTCCCAACATGGCTGTCAACTGCTGATAATGGATCGTCCAACAGGTAAATATCACGATTTTGATAAACCGCTCGAGCAAGAGCTACGCGAGCTTTCTGTCCACCGGACAAATTTACACCCTGAAAATTAAAAATAATAAGAAGAGAAAAGACACAACAAAATTTCTCATGAATTTCTAATCCTTTAGTTAGAAATGATCAGTCAAATTCACCAACTTTTTCACCAATTTCAGTGGAATCCCCATCTGGTAGAATAGCCAAATCTTTCACTAATGCGCAAGCTTCTATAATTTTATCATAAAATTTTCGATCCAATTGTTTGCCAAATAATATGTTATCTCGAAGAGTTGAATTCTGGATCCATGGTTGCTGGCTAACAGTGGCCATTTGGCCATTGATACCGATGTAACCTTTTATTTTCTCCATCTCGCCTGAAATAATACTCTTCAATTATATTATTGCAAAATATTCTCTTCTTCCGGATAATATTTAATAAAAGCGTATTGAAATACTCCTCGAAAAATAAAAAAAACTGCAAAAAATTTAGGGCAAAAGTATAATTTACATAGCCGTAAGATAAAACGAATAATCGAATGATTGAAATTTCAATATATATATATATATAGAGTATGATATTATAATCATCGAATTTCTGCAACATATTACATAATACATAGCTTCAAAAATAATAAGCTATCCAATTTTAATTAAAATTTCATACTCTACAAAAATTTTCTTCTCGTAAGAAAAATGAAAGAAATATTGCAAAAACTTAAAATGGCAATTTCAAAAATATGCAAATTACCCAACATGGCACAGAGAAGAGAACTTTTGCCACTTCCAACTCTACCAACCACAGCAATTAAAGATTTCTTTGGTATGGTGAAGTAACCGATTTCTAATATAGTTTCCATTCCCCAAACATTCCAGCTTAGACGAGCTTCTTTTATTTCAGCTGAATTTTCTGCATCTAAACTAACATAATTTAAAAATAGGAAATTGAACCCAATTTTTTCCTGTCTGCTAGTATAGAAACGTTGTTTCAAATTAGGGGCTTCTTTAAACCGAATCCTTCCACTTGTTTTCCATAGGATAAAAATAAAAAACGATGAACCAAGGTGATCAGCGATACGATCAATGGTTAGTGGATTTAATTCATCTGCAATCAAAAAGCTTTTAATTCGTCTATTTGCCACTGTTGCCTGAAATAATTGAATAATCTAAATTAATGTAATATAGTACATTCCTTTTCCAGAAAAAAAATTTCGTCCAAACATTCAGAAAAATATATTTATAAAAAATGGAAACTGCACGAATTAATTATACTAACTGATAAAATTATGCTAGGAGAATATTATTCACAAATGTTGATCAGGAACTTCAAGATTTCAAATGAAATAAGTAATATGAAAGTAAGTAAAATTAAATTAAATACACCTCCACCGCCTGCTTCATTAAATAGGCGATAGTTGCCATTGGTGAACGGAGTTGATTGAAAAGAGTTAATGAAACGAATGCAATTTGTGGAGTAAGGATGTGAGTAGAAGTTGAGAGAGTGTATGTTGCGAATGTTAACACTGCTACCTGAATCATATATTTTCTGTGATAACAAGCAGTGATGACGAAACGAGATTGAATGGATTCTTAGCAGCGGTTTTGCTAGAAAAGAATCATTTTTCAACCTCTCAAATTAGTGAGACAATCTCAAGAGCTGACTATAATCATACACTTCAGAAGATTGCATCAGTGTTAAATTATTTCTATAAAAACATTTAGTTTGCCTTATTTGCAATCATGATCGTAAAATAATACTGCGAAAGTTTTGTTGTTATTGCTGCTAAAAATTATCAAGCCTAGATAGAAACAACCTCAGCTTAGATCGATACTTCAAAGATTGTGGGAGAAAGGAAAAACTTACAAAAAATGGTGAAGAAATGTTGAAGGTATCAATAAGGGCCCTAGTTAAGCCTACTTTTCGAATCAAACAGAGTTCTTTATATCGAATTCGCTCAACTACTTCTTTCATTGGTGGTTCCCACGCGTACAATTTAATTACTTTTATACCATTCAATATTTCATTACAAATTTTCATCCGTTCATCTTTTAATCTCATTTGTTCGGTCTAAAATGCAAAACAAAAAAGTGTCATGGGAAAAACTGAAGGAAAAGAAATGAAAAGTAATGTTATGTGTAATATTTGAAATTTGAAAAAGAAAAGTAAAGCTATTTTTTAGATAAAAAAGAAAGAGAGAAATGGAAGAAACCTGCCATTTTTTGGTAATAACTGAGGTGATAACATTCAGTGGCAAAAATAAAATCATCACAGTTACACCACAAGCAGCCGATGCTCCAATGGTAAAGAAAAGATATACTAAGACAAGCATTATCTGAAAACAAAATTTATTCCAAAAATTTTATGAGAACAAACTGTTAAGTTAAAATGTGTGAAATACATGAGAATGATTAACAGTTTGATGGAAGTGAAACAATTCTAAAGCTTGAATTTTGAATGTGCCACGAAGTATGCTAAGTCGAATCATTGTCAAGGATTAAGTATCAATAATTATGTGATATCAATTACACTAGTTAAATTAAACAAATTATTTTCATCGCAGCAAACCTGAAACGGACATGACCAGAACTGTTGAATGTATGGTGTGATAAATTGGAAACTCTCGACATCAATTGCCATTAAGTTTACAATTTCACCTACAGTTGTAGTCTTTCTGGCTGAATTCGATAGCCGTAAAGTCTTCAAATTGATAAATGAACAGCGAAAATATGCAGAATACAAATATAAAGAGACTATTCGAAGTTGCTTCATTTGTTTTCAATACTGTGAATGAAAAAAAAAATTCAGTTAAATTAACCTTTCGATAAATGGCAGCAATCAATGTGCTTTGAATTTTGGTACTCACTCGCATCATCAAATAGAAGTAGTAATTAAGAAGAAATGAACGAAGTTCTGCACACGTAAACATCGCTATCACATAGATTATGCCTTCCATAGAGGTATGATTCCCAGTTGAAATGTAATTTAGTAATAAACTAAAAAGTTAATTTGATTCAGGAGTGAAGGGCTGAAAGAAGATTTTCATGTTACTCTATCAATTCCTTTGTAAGAACTGATAATAATTCGAAATAGATTTTCAAGCCCTTTCTTCAAAAACTTCAAAAGAGCCATTGTTGTGGAGATTTTCACTTCAGTTCTATGTAAAGTTTGTGTGACTGCTCAAATCTCAAAGAATAAAATTAATTTTAGAAATCAATTCCTTAAATTCCTGAGAATTCGAAAAAATAAAGAAAAGAAAACTACGAACTTGAGAAAGAACGGATTGGCAAATTGTATCACATCAGATAGCATTTTGATAGCTGATGCTGATAAAATTTCAAACCGAAACATTAGAAACAATCGCCATACAATTGATGGCGGTTTTGGTTCATTTTCTCTAGAAAGAATACTTAGATTAAAAATATCAAAATCAAAGCTCACTTTCTTTAAATCAAGATCATACTTTTTGGAGTATTTAATTTTGTCGTTTTCCAAAGTTTTTTTATCAATTTTCTGTCTTCTACGGTAATCTGTAAAAATTTAATAACTGTAAATAAGCACAAAAAATCATATTAGAACTCAAGAAACTTCTACATAAAAATTTTGAAAAAAGTCAAGCTTTGATATAATTCAGCTCATACATTACAAAATAATCTTCTTTCTTACTTTCTTAAAATTGTGCTTAATTCAAAAAAAGTAAGTACTCTGTGCTCCGATATTATAGCTTTTAAAATAAAATACATTTTGAAAAACATATTTAAAATAAAATGTATTTGCAGTCTAGGAAGAACAAAATAAAAAATGAATTCTTATTTATTGAGAAATCTCAGCACCAACCCTCGACGGCGGGATCCCATAGTTTTTCCCATTTGTCAGACAAGTATGCTGCAGTACTGCCATCATTAAGTTGATATAAGTCATCAACAACCAATGTTTTTCGGGCACCCAATATTTGAATTGTAGTAAACCACCAAAGCAACAAACGATTCAGAAATGAACTATCCAATTCAGGCGATAGATTCTGGAAAATGTGCATTGCTGCTTGCTAGGAATCTCAATACGGATTCCAGGTAGTAAGATTCCACATATCTTTCCATTTTTTAGATAAATATGAAAAGATTCCATCGAAATATTAGAATTTTTACAATTGGTTGCTTGTTCCAAATTATTTATATAACTCTTAGTTATGTATATGATCATTATGAACAAATATAAAATCCCCGAAATGCAGTACATGAACTATGAAATATTAACTGTTTTCAATATTCATTTTAGCTTAATCAGGACGGGAATTAAAACTCCAGAAGCGACGAGAAATTTATTATCAAAATTTTTAAGTTTTCATTGCTTTCAACATAAAAAGAGATATCATGATGAAATTAGCAACATAAATAAAGTTTTAATAGCTTGTTGAAAATGAGCTTTTGCACATGAAAATAGCTATTCTAGCAGATCAGTAACTTAATCGTACTATTTTTCTCTTTTATTTTATTTTTTATTTTTCATCGAATCATGCAAGTTAGTCTAATTCAATACAGTATCATTTTTACAGAATTCAGTACCTGAACATCTTATTGTAAATAAGTCAAAACAAATACCAGTTGCTTTCTTGCTTGGATCAAGAATGGCTCTCGACAATCAGCAAAACAAAACAATAATGTTTGAATGACGACAAGTGGGTACCATGTCTGATAAAGGACAAAACGGGCCTTATCCAAATTTTGCATTGACTGAAAAAATCCACCTCAGATAAATTGATCAAGTATTCAAATTCAATTTACATCTATTGCTTCTACTATCTTGCAACATTTGAAAAAGCTTATCAGTTTTTACGGAAAACGAGAACTTTAAAATTGCCAATTTGTTGCCATCCAAAAATATATTCCGGAAAGCCACACAACGTGAAAAATATCATCGTAATGTGTATTATTCCAGAGGTAACCATACCATTTTTTCGTGCCATCAAAATACAACAGAATAAGCCTAACTGAAAATAAGAAATAGACATTAAATTTGATATGATATAATTCTATGAAATAGGTTATTTATTCAGGTTATTCAATTTTAATATAAATTATTGAACTGACCGCAGTAAGTGCTGTAAGAGTTGTGTACAAAAAGTCAATAAGTGGTATATTTGCGCTGCTTCCATTATAATACAGGCTAATGATAAGCCTTGCAAGTGCGTTTATTAACAAACATATCATTAATGCCTAAATGTTTTAATATAGCATTAACTCTGAGTTATTGACAATTAAATCTTTATCACTCTTTGAAAGCTATTCAAATAGTTTTATAAAACCTTTATTTATAGTTATACTATGTTCATTCATTTTCGGTTATACTGATGAAACAACTTTCATCAGTTATCTTATGAAAACACTGTAAAAAACTCACAGTTTTAGTAATGAATAGAACATTCCACGGCAACGGATGAGAGCGTGTTCCACCATTCACTCGTATTCGATGGATCTGAGCGCATAATAGTGGTAGTAAAAGCCAGAAAAATACACACGGCAAGACAGGTAGGACATTAACACGTAAGCACTCAATGTCATCCTGTACAGTTCCATTCAAATTCTCCTGAAAATCATAGCATTTATGTGAAATGACAGCTGTTTCTTTTTGCATTCAATGAATTTTTAAAAAATTCAAAAAGATTTTGATGAATATTTGAGAATTTCTTTAAAAAGAAACTAACATTGCAATATATACGAAGAACCTCAAGCAATCTCATAGCCATATCGTTAAGCTTTTATTACTTTATTATCACAAAAGACTGAAATTATTTGATGAAATATGCAGGAAGGAAATACAACCAAATCACTGCACAGGGAAAAGTACCATTGATCGTTGACAATGGAAATGAAAATGACGAGGGGAGAATTATGGAAATTTTAAACAGTATTCCATGCAATCTGTAAGAGCAAAACAAATTAAAAATCAATTATTTTTTTTATTTTCCTGATAAGTTTTACAAAGTAATCGTGAGAGATATATTTTGAAGAAGGAAAGCTTGCTGAACAACAATGAATTGAGATAAGCAGTAAATTCAAAGCATTTCAACTCATTATCAAGTTCAGAGTTTAATTTAGTTTGTCGTTTAATACTTATGTTATCCTTACCAAAAAGAAATCATTTCTTGAGCACAAATATGGCACCATAATTTGCTCACTACGAACTGAGAGGAGAAATCTTACTATTTCATCTTTATGATATTAGAGACCAAATACAGGAGACGGGAAACACAGTTCTATACTTTTCACTGAAGCATTTTTATGTGATTTTAAGACGACAAATGGTAAAACTGTTGACAAGCGGAAATGTTGTGATTACAGTAATAATGTTGGCAATGGTAGCTTACAAATAATATTTTTCTAATAGGAAAAGAATTTTAACGATTTATTTAAGAATTTACATTGGAAGAGAGTAAGGGAAGAATAAGTAAATGAATCAGCCAAAACGAGCAATTAACTATTTTATTACTCTCAGGAAGGGTGGTAGAATTATTCAGTTTATACACTATAACATACAGATATAAATAAACAAATACGATTATATGATTATAATATACAAATAATACAAATATCATTATATCATATACCATTATTATATTACAATATAAATCTTCTTATATACAAATATAATTATTGTACTGTATCAGTTAATCAGCCAATTAATTAATGAATCTAGTGAGGTCGTTTGGATTGCTGCCTGCAATGAATTCGTTGTTCACTGGAGACAGTTGATAGTTTGGCATAAAATATGTTGTTCATTTGTAAATAAGAATAAAATCGTAATGTATGTCCATGATTATTATCAATAATAAATGAATTTTTGTTGTTAAAAAACATCAAAGAGCTTAACATTAAAAATGTGAGTTTAGCGTTGTTTGGAATTATTGATCAGTTTACAACAAAACAAGTATTGTAAGTAAAAGAGAAGGAGAAGATGTTTTCCCCAGAAATGATTGTAAGAACAGAAATAATGATTTTAAGACTTTAAGTCTTTCATTACTGCTCCCATTCTTTCTTTCTTATCGTTTGATCCACAAATTTACTTCGCAAGCTACAAACATTAGAGTATTTCCTGGATAAGCTTCCAAATATTTAAAATATTACTTTTGATATTAACCCAAATTAATTGTCTGAATTCGTGCTCAAAGTTTCTTTTATTGTATGACAAATAGGACCAAGAGAATGAAAAAAAAATCGGTGATCAAGTAAATAATGATTAAAAACCAAAGTTACGTTATCAATAACAGCTTTTGGTTGCATTCAGTAATTTTTTCATCGAAAGTATTTTGCTCTATTTTTACCTACGTTAACGAAACCTCCGTAGAACGGAAAAAAGGGCAAACAAACATTGTACATTCGTTATCACCGTGATTCTTAGCATGAATCACAGTGATAAAAATTCTCGTAATGTTGCATACGAGAGATCCTCTCTCCTATATTATCAAAGCAGAAGAGAGAACACTATTGATAACAGCAATATAAAACAGGTTGCGTTCTTTTTGTAAAAAAAGTAGACATAAATTTATAAGTTCATAGCTTTTTTACTTCATAACTAACGTAAACAACATAAATGAACAATATATATTACTTCCTCATATATTATTAATAAGAGATAATAATAACCATTTCAAATTGGTTTTTCGAAAGATCCATTAGCTATTCATCATAAAATCAGTATTAATTGATTTTAATTTTAGATAAAATTACTGATCAGGTAATATAAACTTCTAACATGTATTATGTTAACAATCATTACATGAATGAATGTAACCGTATTGAAATTATCAGTCAAAAACATATTTTGATTTTTGATATGATAATAATGAAATTAGGAAGTTGAAATCGTTGATGTGCAAAAAGAAAGAAAGAATATCATTTACCAGTTTAATTTTTATCCTGCCGAGTACTACTCTGTTTGGTGCACAGTTCTGATGTGACAGTATTGATCCATAAATATTGTGATTTCATTGAATCGAATTAAAAATAATGCTTTAAATCAATCAATTTCGACGTTCATTGGTTTTTTCCCGCGAAGTAATGTAAGCTTATTAAAATTTTATGCTGTTTAATTGTGCGGATCAAATCAGAGCAAAAGTTTTACTGAATATCCAAAATATATGAAATGATTTTTAAATCCAATTAACATTCTCTTCATCGAACAATGACGATTTCTTTAATTATATTTATAAAAATATTCGCATCTTTTCAAACAACCAGAATGAATAATGTCTGTTTCTAAATTATATTTTACAAAGATTTTCGAAAATTTTGCTGAAGTAAATTAGTGCCTAAATTATATGAATGGCAAACAATTAACAACTATTAATTAATACATTTCAACGATAATTTAAGTAATTATCTTCAAATTAGTGATATAATCGTAAATTGTTGGAAAATGTGGTGGGAAATCTTATAATTTTTATTATTTTCTCTTTTTTATTTCAAGAAAGAATGAAATTTATGTTATCTCCCGTAAGATTTAAGTGTAATCTCAAAATTTTCGAAAGTCTGATAAGGATTGAGAAATTGTCTTATTTCCGATAATGAAAATCAGATGGTACAAATTTATCTGCACTAGATTTTCCACTTTTTGCTAGCCCTTATTTCTAAAAGTAATCCTAAATGATTTTTAGCATTTGGAGAAATTCGGAAATACTAAAACGGCCGAAAAAGCGTTAGGACTTTTCATCTTTTAAGAATGAACTTAAACTACCAGCAGAGGAACTGCTATAGCTTTCATCTCGAATACCGCTATCAATGCTACCATTGGATATACGAGTATCTGTGATACCAAATATTTGCTTCATAGTTTTTTCTGTTGATTGAGTATCCACTGGAAATGGTTTAGTCCGGCATGATGAGGGATAAGTTAAATCTCTTGTCGATATACTATCATTTTCCATCTGCTGCTGATGTAAATGCTCGCAATGTTGCGACAATCGTGATAATCGATGATGCTAAGCAATTACACAAAACTTGCATAAAGTTATTTAAATAAAGAAAATTTGAACAGAAAGCAATATGAAGGGATGTGCTTCTTAATAAATGTAATTGCTTCAAATATAATTATGTCTACTCTCTCCTGAAACTTAAATGAACTAACAAATGTAATTCCTTCTAAATCTCTATCAAATTCATTGAAAACAAACAAATTCAAAAGGAAATGAGCAAATATTTAGGGGAAAAAATTAGAATAAGCATTGGAAAACAATACCAATTTCTCCTTTACTGACATTCGATTGCAACTTCTTGGCGGAATTGGTATACGAAGAACGGAATTTTTGCGAGAAAAGTACTGTTTGTTCTGATTTTCCTTTGGTTCATCATCCACGTATAAATTTGTAATCGCTGATACCGAACTATCAAATGTTGCTTTGATCCCATCACTAGACCACCATACCTTAAATTAAAAAAGATGGACGATCCGTTTTCAAATATAATAAAATTTGAATAAATGGATTCAGATTTTTTGATTCAAAAATTTTTACAGTTTGAAATATTTTATGAATTTTTCATTTTCGAATAAATCCCTTTTCTCCGATTAATAACAAAATTAATTTTGAAAATTATTTTATCTATTACTTTCGACTCTTTGCTCATTTTATCTTTTTATTCGCCAATTTAAAAAGAAATAATAAATATCTAGTTTGATTTTTCGAAGCTTGATTTTTTATGTATGCAAACCTTATCATCATCATTTTCCTCCTTTAATGAATTCAAAGATAATTGACTGCAGCCATTTAATTGGCTTCTGGATTTCAGTTCCTGAATAGAATCTCCAAGTGCTAATAATTGTTGAAGCAGACGAACATCATTTTCCATCAGTGAGATCTATTAAAAGTTACAGTAAGATTAATAAGTAATGATAAAGAATAGAAATTTTGAATCACTAAATGGGATTTACATTTAATTTAATTATTCATTACATTCAATATGATTAAGTTTTATTTCATCTTCCTACATTTTCCATTAAATTGGCCAAAATGCTTAATTGCAAGATAAATATTAACATCGATATGCTTTATTTGCTCTATAAAAATAGTAATAATAATAATGATAGTAATGCAGCAAAATGTCAATTTTACAAACTTGATTGAGTTTAACTTATCTTGATGCAATTTTTTCCATTCATATTCTAAAATCTAAGAACATTTTTGGCACATTGTCCGTTTTTTATTTGTCTTTATAGAGAAATAATCATATCAAATATATTTTTTAATTGAAATGGACATGCAGAACAAAATTCAAGTCTAAGTTACCCATATATTTGAAGAGAGACAATGAATTATTTCAATCATATAGGCATGAATAAACAATAAGAGGGAATGGGATCATTCTTCTCATGTTTACGTCTGTAAACATTGCCGAATGGAATGCATGTTTGGATCGGTGATATAAATGAAGCGGAAATGAGAGAAGAACTGATCTCTGTTGACAATACTTCAGAGTAATACTTCTACTCATAGCGACACAATTGTGATTCATTAGATGCATATCAGAAATGCTTCTAAATATCCATCTTTAATAGTTTAATTCGAGGAACTTAAATTCATTTTTACGGGTATTTCTACATTATCGTCATTTTTGTTATAATTGCAAAGCAATTTTGAGTGCAAAACATCGTTTACTGGAACTGTCCAATATTAAAACAAGAGTGTACTGTAAAACACAAGAGTGTATGTACGGATTGATTAAAATTGCAAATAAATTACAAAGAAAGTTAAAAAAGAAATAAAAGACAAGAGGCTTTGTCATTCATCTCGAACGGAAGCATTATTTAAAGTTAGACCATCCTTCACTTACACTTTAGTATTTAAATTATTGTTGAAGTTTTGGGAGTTTGTTCGGCTGATTTTACGAATTTGTGATTGTTGAAGGATTTGCAAACTTTTCGATCAAGATTTCTCGGACAATTGTGTAATTTTCAGATACGATATCACATCCATTTACTGCCCTAGGCTGGCGGTCATTTGACTGACATTTTGGAATTGCTTTGATTGAGCTCCTTGATTGGTTTCATTTAGTATCCCTCGCATGCGTTGAATTGCTCTATCAGCATCCCTTTTACTTCTGGCTAGGCTAGAATTAGTAACGTCTCCTTACCTTTGTTTATCAAACTCAGAATTCCTTGGTCGTCTTCTGTCATTGCGATATATTCTTTTGGGGGAGCTTTTCTCAAGTAGTTTATCGCTGATAGCTTCCAATGTCTCGACATATAATTGAGTTCGTGCATCTCATCTTCGACTATCCTTTTTCTTTGTTCGTGCCATTCTTGTCGATTCTCGCCTTCCGTTATATTTTGATCAATAGTTTTCGAATCCTTTACTTCGTTAAGAACTTCATGATCTTCCCCTTCCTTGGGGTGGTACTCGCTAACAAAACTCTAAAAGACATTCCCGGCTCATAGCACCAAAAAATTTTGTCGGAAAAGTAGAGATAGCTGGTTTTGTTGCGTTTGCATGTAATAGATTAATAATGATCGAAATAGTCATGAATTCAATACTCTGAAAATTTTAATATTTCGAAGGTCCTATAATGGAAAGATGGGAGGATTTTATCATCTCTAGACTTTATTTATACTGTTTTGTGCCTGTTATGAAGATCATGAAAATCCAACAATTTTTATAATTTTTGTTTCACATCAATTTCCCTGTATCAGTTCTGTATTATTTTGCTAAACTCGCCAAAGTTTATATGCGAATGGTAATACCTGAAACTATATTATTATTGTACTCTTGCATATCAAAAGCTTATAAAGCGGATTCTCTCGACTAAACGATCTCTGTTAATGAAAGCAAGTAAACTGTACGATATTCTGGCATATTCATATTATGATGAAATTGTTGAAATGATTGCAACATTCTGTTCTTTGCGATTAATTTTACTACGGAATTTAAAAAGAAAAAAGTACGGCTGTCGATACTAGCTTAGCTGACTTATGTAATACGGTGTCCGAAGTAAAGCTTATTTGATCTAACAGTAGTTATTTCCTGTCCATTTCGATCAATGTCGATGTATCACATACAAACGCAACAAAACCAACTGTCTCTACTTTTAGTATTTTTGATGCTTAGTTATTTCATTGCACTTTATTTATTTGCTGATAGGATCGATGTAAGTGCATTTCCTGAGCACTAAGAAATGTCCAAAGAATGTTATGTAGTGATTTTATTCAAATATAATAAAGAAACGATACCGAAAACCAAGAAATTCTCTTGAATTCCTAAGAAATTTTTATGAAAATTTGATGAAAATTTTCCTATAAGTTTAATTGCTAAATGAAAAGTAAATTTTCAAATCGTTCTACGAATTTTCTACGTTTGAAATTAAGTTTTAGCCAAAATTCCGTAATTATGAGATTTTAAAAGATTTTTTAAAATCAAAATCCGTAACAAATTGATGCTTAAGTAAGCGAACTAATCAAATATATTATTCTTCAAGACATATCCAAGGAAATACCACTATGTCAGATGTCTTCTAACTGCCTACTTCTGTTCGGATCGCCTAGCGGTTAATGGTCATTTATAAGCATAAAATTCACCATAAAACCCTTAGTAGTTCACTTCTGTCCTGCTTCCACCGGTAGTTTCCTATTTCATATTTCATAAATGATTAATCTGTGGTAATTATAACCATAACCTTGAACAGAGACGGTCACTGTTTATTTTGTAAATATTATCGCCTACCTAAATATTATATAAAAGCGATTAATAAGTGTAAACATTATATGAATAAAGCATATAGACAGTACCGAAACACTTTCAAAAATTAAAATAATTCTAAAGGTTAACTTGACGGGATTTACGAGTATATCAGTGAATTACAAAGTAAATCAATCAAACTATTTGCAAATCTTTGTATTTGTCTTCAGATTAAAATCTTTCGGCAATATTTAAGGGCAAATTAAAGCAGCTAACTACTTTCAAAATTAGCACAACTGTCTCTCAAAAGAAAATTAAATAAAGGAAGCTTTCAGATAAGGTAATTAATCTATCAATAACAGTAAATTGTATTTGAAAAAATCCTCAGTCTTTTTTCTTTTCACCTAGAGGCTTGAGATTTCGCTAAAATTCAAACCTGTCTTACAAGAAATCTAACAGATTATTAGAAATATTGAATCTCAAATTTACTGCAAATAAATAAATTCCAACACATTCAATGAATATTTTTTGGCACCTCGACATTATTAATTATTTTGCATGAAACTACGCTTACCTTTTCTTTCAGTACCACCCAAACTTAGAGCTTCTAGCAATTTGCAACACATACAAAATTCATTAATAAAGAAAAATTTTCTCTTCCATCATCTTTTCATCTTGCCTGTCTTACCTTACAATTTTTTATCATTTTCCAGCAGAACAGGTGCATTAATTTTCCAAAAATAAAAATCTTCAAAATTCTTGAAATATCTTCGAACAAAAAGAAAAATGCTCTTTTAACGTATATTTGCCAGTTTTCGGACTTCTTCAGACAGAACTTATTTCTTAATTTAACAAAATCGAGAGAAATAGCCAGAACAAGGCAGTATCAGCACCCGTCATGTATTTACCAGACATTAAGAGTTGTTTTTGCATGAATTAAAAAGGGAAATTCCATTTGATCTTCAGGCATACATGTGATGTCATATTTTTTAATATAGCACTAAATCTCTGGTATTATTGATCAATACAGAAAGTTTCTTAAAAGATGCATACGGTTCGAAAATCTAAAAATTGATCGATGGAAAGTCTGTAAACAGTTTCTTTGACATATTTGTTCAATGTAAAATATTCTTCATAAATGCTTCGTAACAAAATTAACAGCGAAAGATGAAATTTTACAAATATGATGGTTCCATCATTCAAAATTTCTATTTTTACTGGGAGAAAAATTCAAAAGATTCTTGAAATCATGAAATACTTCAAATCTTACCATTTTTTCGCGCAAGAGGTCGAAATTCCTTTGAACAGTCCGGTTAGAATCATTGTAATCATTAGCCCTGTTGATAGTTGTCCCCGTCTCTGATTCTAGCTTCTTTACTGATGATATTGGTGTTGAGGATTGTGATGCAACATTTGTTGAAGCAGTAGTGAAGAATAAGCATGAAGGTGACGGTAAATGAGGGTTGCTATTATCATGCGGAAAATTCGGTGTTACTGATGTATATTTCCCGCTCCTTTGGTGCCATGCATCGGCGATTAATGAAGATTTTACTAAATTTGCTTCCGATACGGAGGATATAACCTCCATGGAAAAAACCTCTGTGGATCCAAAACGAGAAACATCGGTTATGGGAGAAGTGCTCGATGCGAGATAAAACATTCTTTTTCCTGAGCAAAAAGGGATTGTTTCTGATTTAATGGAAGAAAGCGGAACATTTTCAGAACGCACGGAAAATGCTATGTTGTTACCGTAAGATGGAGAAATTTTCGATCCTCTTAGCATAAGATCGGAATCAGAGTTGGCAAATGGATGAGGTATTTCGTCATCCAAATTGCAAAAACTTTTCGTCTTTTTACAACGCTCCAAGCGCTTCAAACGATTGGCGCAAAATCGCCGATAATCTGCCAAATTATCGTCCATTTTAATTTTATCCTGCAATTTGATAGCAGCATTGAAACTTTTACCAACCATTATTTCTTGTACCAAAATATACGGCGAAAAAAGATGGATGCCGTCAAACTTCAAGGGGTATTAAATTGAAAGAAGAATTTGAATAAATAACAAAGAGGGCATTTAATAATTCAAGTGGTTATCGAGGAATATTAGATTTACCGTCTCCCTGATTGTTAAATTTTTCCTTAAATAATAACTTGGATATTCCATGCCACTTACTTTTTCAATTCCTGCTCAACATTCAATTGCCTTTCAAATATACATTGAGGCTACTTACTCAATTCCGAAAACTTGATCAAAAAGTTCAATAAAACTGAAATAGAATGGAACCAAGTGACTAACTTAATACGGAATTTCCTTCAATCATAGCTTTATGCTCACAGCTGAGGTAACGAAATTTCGAATGAAGAAAAAGGTCAAAAATTGGATTGAAAAGGTTGAAGGAAAAGGAGAAAATATTAAAAAAGCACAGAATAACCGGTCTAAAACAAGTTGGCAATTCTTCAATGAGTTATTGAGAAATAACGAGAATGAAATATAAAGCTGCTCACAGTGAACAATAAGGCATTTCAATTGTTTAAATTTTGATTCGAAAAAAAGAAATATTTAATTTGCCATTAATTAAAAATCTGAATATTTCGACAGCTAATGAACCGATTTCACTCTTCTCTTTCTCATCATTTCCACCTTTTTTTAATACAAGTACTTTCAGCAATGTATTCATTGTATTTGTACAAAATTAAAAAAGTAAAATTTCATTTTGTATTCCGATTTCATACTTTTCCTTAATTCATTTCTTCTAATTTCACTTTGAAATTATTTGAAAATTCGCTCCGATTTTACAATCTAAGAATTTGAAGTTGGACAAGGATAATGAATGAAAAACTTAAGGTAAAGGTGTAACAATAGTAAATTATTTGAATATCACGGATAGACTTAAAATGAAATGTGCAACAATGAATGGAAATATGCATATTTTCTCGTCAAGCAATAACATGAAATCAATGATCGAATGACGACTGATACAATGAGAAATAATAATGATAAATGTTATTAATCCCTATCCCATCTTTAATTTTCCTGTCCTTTGCCTATTTCACATTTCAAAAAGCCATCCATTTACTAATTCACTCCTCCTAAAAATTAGACAAAATATTTTCATAGAGCGGAGATTCAAACTATTCCATTAATTTCATTCATCCGTTTGTCATTAATCTTAATAAATTACTCAATAATTATGAACCTTAATTACTGCTTTCTTTGCAAAAAAGATGAAAGAAATATCATGCATGTATGATAAATACAGCATTACAAATATATCATAGTTATTATCACATTAAATGAAGAAAAATTTTACCGCTTTAAAATAAGCTTCTAATCAGAAATGATGAAAGTAGAAAGTAGAAATAAAAAGACGTTTAGTAGAAACGAGAGAGATTTATTTCCCATCAAACGGGTTTCTTCAAGGGAAGGGAAAATCAAAATGGTTTCAATAAAATGGTTCATCACTTGTATAATGATGAAACCTGATGTCCACGACAAAATTTCTATTGATATTTATCAATGGTCTCACAACTACATGCATGCAATGTTTATATGTCTCTCGTATTCCATAAATGAATTATTTCTGACAAATGGATTAATTAAACCTTTTCACTTACATCGTTACTAGTGCAAATTAAATTAAATTAATATTTTGTGATCCCAAATTTCTTTTATATTTTCCTGCAGGGTATGCTTGTTTTTTCCTTTCTGTCCTTTTTTTTACTTCAAACATAAAATGAACATATGTAATAAATAATAGATACGATGAAGAATTTTAAATCAATCAGCTCAGTTGGTTTTCATTCTTTCATTTTTTTCTTGAAAAATAGCAATCTTCAACAGTTACCCTTTAAGCAAAACTGAACGAGGTAATTCAGCTCAAATTTAATGATGAATGTACATGTAACATCATTGAATTAGTACTTTAATTAATAATGATTAAATTCAAGAAAGCAATTCTTTACCGCATAACAATGATTAATTATTGCTGCCATAATAAATTACTTAGTTCTATAAGGAATATTATAATTCATAGTGCTTGAGTTTATTTTAGCTTTCATTTTTTTCATATTTATAACTATGAGAATAATTGATAGCTAGAAGTTAAACTTTCTTTCCTGAATTCTCACCTTTTTCTTAATCTGAGGTGGATTTTTTCAAACTTTATCAGCTTTCCTATCAAAATATTTGCAGAATTACTGAAAGATAGGAAATAATCTTATCTTACACTATCAAAAATGGTTTTAATGTAACAATACAACACAAGAAAAACTTTCTCAAAAATACTCAAAAGAACAATTTCAGCAATATATAAATCTAAAAAATGAAGACTGAAATTGACTCGGACGGATCATTTGCTGAAAATAGAATGCCAGAAAGAAATGAAGAATAGGTAGATGATTATTATACATTACTTTTTGGAACAGAAAATATGCCAATAAAATTATTGAATGAACAAATACCTAAGTAATGAAGGACTTGTCGTTCAAACTGGAAGTTACAATTTGATGTTACCACACTAATAAAAAAGTGATTGTTCACTTAACTTCTGACCTCTAGCAGTTTAAATCCTTTCAAAGAAAGGAGGGTATAAATAATAAGACATCTACGCGCATAAAAGAGAATGGAAAAGTCTGCATTTTGAAATGTAAAACATAAAGTAATATTGGCAGTAAAGCATACTCTCTGCTTCCAGCAATAATGGAGTAATATCAAATTATTTATTAAGTAACCTATCTTATTCCATCAGATAATTTGGAGGGAAACAACAGAAAGAATTGGATTGTTTTGTGAATAAATGAATGCGCTTTGAAGAGAATAAGAATTAAGCATTTTATGCGATAAATTTTAGAAATTTCAAATATCAAAAAGTCTGACTAATTATAAAAGGTATTTAATAGTTATAGAAGAGTGTTAAGAGTAAAGAATGAGGGAGCAAAGGTTATGTCATTGATCAGAAAACTAAGGATGCATTGGCCTATCATTACTCCTAATGGGATGGAATAGATAAATTGAATATAAGCCTCTTCTTCCATATCCCATCTGTTCATTTTGTTTTAGTGAGCTAAAGGTCAAAATAGATTCGAATGGATCATTTTGTTGATAATTTCCTATATCACAAAATGGTACCAAGCAGAGATCGTCGGTGCAACGTTGCTGTGTAATATTTGTATACGGTCAGTGTCCATTAAGTCAATAAATAAATATTTTTTTTTTGGAATCATTTGAAAGCAGAAAAAGCCGACAATATATCAAGTAAATAAATAGATGAACAAAAAATTGAAGAAAGAGAGAGAAAAAGAATATCCGATACTGAATGATTAATATCATTATGGTATCAAATTTATTGATCAAATTTACTCGAGATCAATGATTTATGCCTGATTAATTGAAAATTTTAAGGCAATATTTACTCAACTTTTTCCAGCTACCTTCAGTTATTTTTTATCATTTCTTTATTTTATTTTAAAATAATACTTATTTTATATTTTTAGTTTTTATTGGAGAATTGCTTGAAAAGTGTCAGCCAACCAGCAATGGAATAATCATTGATTCTTTCAATTTGTCATGAATAAACTTTTTTGAAGAGAAGAGATGAACGGGTTGATGAACGGTGAACGAGCAGATGTTACATGTAGAAATAACTAATAAAAATGAATTATTTTAAAAGTTTAATTTAATTTAAGAATCACAGAAAAGCAACAGATTGATTTCTAATTCCTCCATTCAAATAAGACCATATCAACATATTAAACAGAAATAGGAAGACTTATTGCTTAGTCTTGAACAAACTCGACGTTTTTAATAAATTAATTGGTTTAGTTAACTGAGGAAGCAGTAGGAATATTTTTCTTTTAATAGAAATTTCCAGCAAAAATTAAGTTTTTGGTGAACTATACGTAAGATAATTGAAAACAAATATACTGTATTTCTCAACTTTTCATACGGACATTAAGCGAATCTCTTTAGCCTTAGAATAATAAGCTCTGCTTGGAACTCTCAAAGCAAAATAATTGCTAATTTTTCAATAAATGAGAATAAAATCCCTTTCTGTACAATAATGCTGGATAAGCGGCTAACAATTATCCGTTTTAATCGGAATAAAATGACGCAATGAGAGTGGACATCAGCTGTATGACCGATGGCCGATGACATTGGTGGACAGATGTGTTCTGAATTGATGAAATGAAAGGGAAAAGTGTACAATTAAGCGAGTTTTTGTTGACGGAAGGAATAATAGAATTTATGCAAGAAAGGAAAAAATCTGTTCGTCTTGTTTTTTAGACTTGAGAATCCCAAAAAACTTTCTTGATAAATTTTGAACAAAAAGTCCTTCAGGGAAATAGTGTGTGCAACAGAAATTTGTAAGTATCCAGAATTTCAGTTCTCGATTTCAAAACTAGATTTTGAATAAGGAGTCAGAATCAAACTCAATTAAATACTCTTTCTAAAGAATGGTGAAAATTTTTTACTATTTTCTAATCAAAAATTTGAATAACTAATGTCTTACTCATTAAATGTCAAATAAAATAAACTATCAAATATCACTGCGACGACGAAATTTTTGAAATAGTTTTAACTAGAATGTACAATGATAAATATTATTTTTTAAATTCACTATCAATATTTACATCTAAAAAATTTTTATAAATTTTAAAAGTAGCCATATTTTTGTTCACTTTATCTAAAAAGATGTATTAAATAAAAAAATGAGTGATTAAGCAAATTTTCGAAACGAAAAAGTGTGAAGATAAAAATAAATAGCTAACTTAAATAGCTAACTATAAACCTGGAAAATTAATGCCAAAGAGAGAAATCGTTTTTCAGTCATTTTCTATTTTTAAAGGCATCATCCATTTGTTGCGGAAGACGAAAAAATATAGAGTCACAGAAAAATTATAACGGTGAAATTCATTTTTTGCTGCTATCTGAAGGGTTTGTATTAAATGTACATTTTTCAATAACTAATTATACATTTTATAATTATATAACAATTATACAATTAAACAATAACTCTATACCGTTATGAAAAAGATATGCAATATTTATAAATGAATTTTTAATAAAATTTTAAATCTTCAGACGATGTAATTATATTAGAAATGCTAAGGTATGAAGTTGAATATAAAATAGAAGAAGGAGCTATCATGCACGTCTTCCAATCATATTGATCATTAATGCCTAAAATAAACATTTCATGCACTTCAAACAGTAGATTTTACGAGAACTGTACAATAAACGTGAGCAATGACTTTTAAAAGCGCTGCTTTTATTGCGGGTTATATATAGTTGAGAAAAGGAAAAGCTAATTCCAGTTGAAAACATAATATAACCAGGCCTCAACGATATCGTATCTTACAATTACTCTTTTTTTGATTGAAATATTTCGTGTGAAATGTAATATATTTTGCCGATATTATTAGATGGCAGTACAGAATTGAAAGGTATTAAATTGAACGAATTTTTAAAAGTTAGTTTAAATCAATCCAATAAAACTTAAACTTTTGTGCTGCAGATGATTTAAAAATTTTTATTCGACTCAAATGCGAAAATGAATGCAACTTTAGGGAATTAATCACGTTTGAAAAAATATTTCAAAAGTTAAAACTTTTAAAAAGTTCCAGCATAATTTATTTATGAAGCTTCAAAAATCTTTGCGGCACGAAAAGCAAATAATGATAGCTCATATACTTTGCGAAATTTTTGCAATGATCAACAAAAATATTCAGTCTGTATCGCTGGTTTTCTCTTTATTATAGGTTAATTAATTGATCTGTTTTGAGGTAAAAATGAAATAATATGTCTGAAGAAATTTGCGTTATTATGAAATTTGGTTGGATGATTGTACTAAATATTTAAACCAAAATAATGCCTTTGAATGAATTCAACAAAAATAGAAAAGTTGGAAGTTTTTATTTTCTAATTTCAAAAAAATTGAGCGCTCACCTCCAATACGTCATTTGAAAAGGTTTTAGAAAAATAATGAACTATGGCATGGTGTAATCACATACACATACACACACACACACACACACACACACACACACACACAAACATGCATACATACATACATAGATACATATACATACATGCATACACACAGACGATCGTTTTATTGCTTAAGAAACGCGAAACGTATAGCTAACGCCATACATGCAAAGTGCTACCATAAAATTGTATTATGTCTATGTATTATTCTTGTGATGGAGCGATAAGGATTAGTTTCAAGTTGATTTATAAAGATAAATGATAAATATAAAATAATGTTTGTCAGAGAGTAGCATCCTTATGGGATATTTCATTTAGATTAAAGGCTAAAAAGATTGGGAAGCTGGACAATGAGAATACCTGACAGCTTCTCTAATCATAGGAAAAGGTGGATCGTGACAACATGAATCGATAGGGGTGATGACAACTGGAAGAGAATCTTAGAGGAGAGCAAATTTAATTTAAGCTTAAACTGAAATTCTACAAATGCACAAAAAATGAGGTTGAAATAAATGGCTTAATGTGAGTGATATAGTTCTAAAAGGTATAGCAGAATTAATATTTTGCTGTCAATGGAAGCATCGAAATTGATGTGCAGTCACAGCAAAAGCTGGAAAATGAATGAGCGAATAATAAAGGGATATTTCGAAACTGATTTTAATTATAATTTTATTTCATCGGAAAGTTTAACAGCTTGTTAGAAATCAAAAAGTGAAAAACATGACACTGATGAGAAGAGAAGTGGACAAATGAACTTTTGTCCAGCATTGGGATGCAATTTCATCAAGAACTTCTAAATGAATAAGTGATGAACATAAGAAGATATGAAGTTTGTGCTAGTTTTATCGAATTCGATGAGAAATGAAATCTTACATTAGTGAAGTTCAAATTGTCTTGGAATTTGCATAGAGTGCAAAAGGCATAGACACGTGCAAAATGGAAATACCTAAAAGAGGAGAGAGACAAACATGTATGTGACACAAATAACAGTAAAAGAAATATAGTGCAAATCTTTGGTATGATGACCTATATATATCTAAACTGGCATCTATTGATATGGTCAGAAAATCCCTTTAAAATGGCCAGTAGATCAGTTTTAGAGGAATGGAAATGAAAAAGAAATCGCTTCAGAATGAATCCGAGAAATCTCAGCTAAATTTGTTTAGGGAGACGGTTGAGCCCAAATTCTAGAATAAAAATTAATTAAAAAAATGAATTTTTGAATTTGAAATCGAAAATTGAATAAATTTGTGCTTCACACAGATCTTTTGCAAACACAAAATTTTCATCCGTGAAACTAAGTGAACAGTTATTCGTTATGCTACATTGTTAACATTTTCATTCGTGTATTCTTTGATGGAAAAGAACGGATTATTTGGTGCTTGACAATTCAGTGGTTTCGAGTAATTGAAAATTGCTTCAAAATTTTCATTTGATCGCAAATTATAATTAGTTTCAAACTAGAATTAAAACAAATTTTCTGACTTAGCAATTGAATTAATGTTTTATTTAGTACTGCAAAACTAAAGAGAGAGAGAAAGCGGAATATGATTTTTTAATTCTTATATTTTCGCATTATGATAATTCAAAATAAAAAGTCCAAAATTTTCACAATCTTGAAAATGCAATAATAAAGACGTGGTATTTAGGTTGAGGAAAATTAAACGTTAAAAAGATATGTATGCAAAATGCTTCAAAGTTCGTCACAAATGCAAAAGGATAAGCTAAAATGTAATGAAATTTCCTGCCCAATTTTTTAAGAAATTTTGTTAGAAAACTAAAGCAAAAGTATTATTATTAGAAAGTTTTACAAGTAATAAGCTGAAGAGAAAAAGAAAAACAATTTGAAAAAAGTTTCTTTTGTAAATGCAAAATAGAAAAGTGTTCATGATACGAGAAATTTCTTTTATTCGAATCTAATACAATAAGATAGTAACAAAATGAAATCTTATGTAGACTGACAAAATTAAGAAAATAATATTCAAAATAGTCGTAAAAATTATTAAATTGCCTGAAATAACTTTTAAAAATTTATTCATTTATTGTAAATTTCTTGATCACATGCCTTGATGACAGACATATTGATACAAAAAACTGGTTTGTGCTGAAAATTCGCATGGTAACATCCTAAAGTACTTTTATTGAAAACAATCAAGGTGCAACTTAGGTACAATGTTTTGTCCATAATTAAAATTATATTACATCATTATCATATTCACACTTTTAAAATTCTTTAATATGACTATCATTATTTGCTATCTTCTTTGAATCAAAGTTTTTAATTAGGGGCACTATTTTGTCATCATCAAACTACTATCAGCAACATTTCTATTCAGATTATTATTTTATTCCTATTTTCCTCTTCTAAGTGATTTATAAGAGTGTTCAAAGAAAATATAATTAATATCTTGTGACCTTTAATTGCTGTTATGATTAATCTGTTGTAAATATCTAAAGTCATCTAAAATATCTTTAGTAATGTTATCATTATTACTGTTTCTTAGATTGAGATTATTATCAAAATAATTTCCGTCCGTTATCATTCACGTATCATTGTGATCCTCCCAAAGTTATTTAATTTCACATTTATTTCTAATTAATACTGTTCACATTAGCAATTAAGATCGATATTAGTGCAACAACAGAATGCCATGTTTTCAAATATTCAAGAATCCAGCGGCGTTCCAGCACTTTGAACTTAATCAGAAGTGGAAATTAAAAAAAATGAATGTAGTTAGAATACGCAATCATCCCTTTACTTTTATCGATTCAATCATGAAAATGAAAATGGTTTTTTCAGCAAATCCAAAATCTTTTATGAATTTTTGAAATAATTACAGCTATATATTGAATAACAGGTGCATTCAAATGATATCGCATTCTTCTGCAAAGATAAAAAAGATCTCGAAATCTCGATCTCGATTGGTCTCAAAACAAGGATAAGAAAATTTAACAATTCAGCAACCTGGAGAGAATTTTATTGATCCTCAGTCAAGAATTATAAGTTAAAACCAATTTTGAAAGCAGTTATTTTATGTATTTCAAAAGGAAACAGTTTGTTAACTATATTTAATTCAATAATAACAAGCCTGAATAGAGAATCTTTTCTTATGAATTTGAACTGGAGGCATTTTCCTTTTTAGTGCACCAAATGCAAAAAAATTTTATGAGAAAATTTTTTAAAGTAACTTGTAATATTGATTGATTAGCATTTTCTGAAATAATTGATTCATATCATCTTTTGTCGTGAACGTACACGTAGAGAGACATAAAAGCATCTTTAGTTGCCCCTTTCGTCATTTTCCAATAGCTCTTTCAATTGCTTCTTCATTTGCGGTCGTTCCTTAAAACGCATTTATGAGCTTCGACGTATCTTGCAATAAGCGCTCTTGAATTTTTTCTACGAAATTCCATCTGAACACCTCAAAGCATTATGGGAATGATAATATGATAATATCGAAAGCTTGTCTTCTACCACTCAATCCGTACCTACCTTCAAATCTGCATTTAACATGTTCTCATAAGTGTCAAGGATTTATAACTGATAGGAAACAATTCAAATGATTAACAATTGCGAAGAATGTGGATTAAAAAACTGAGAACTGAATTTATCATTTTTCAATCAGTTCTTGAAAACTTTTAAACAATTGTAAAAAGTTCGGGAGTGAGAATCTTGAAATAATTGTAATTATCAAAATCGAAAATAAATTGTATAGTTTCAGACCGTCAACTTTGGCAATATTTATTACTGATTGCAAATCTCCTCAGTTTTCTTCATCACTTTTAAAAAATTTGTAACATTTTTTATGCAATATTTTCGTTTTAGGCTTTCGTCTTCAATTTAGCTAATTGAGCATTCGACGTTTTAAAATAGTTTAATTAAGGAAAACGAGGCGGAATTGAGAACTTTTCAGTAATAAAATGTAGAACAGTTGAAGAGGACTATTCAAAGTGATAGTTCCTTCAAATGTTTCATTCCTTCATTTCACGCATTTCTGAAGAGTTTAAAATCCTTTGTTTACTCATTGTTAGTTGGATAGGATTTTCAAGGCATAAAAGGATAAAGGATTTGAGGAATTGAGAAGAGACGGTAAGATAAAATGTTCTTTTTCTTCTCTCATTTCTCTTTCTCATTAATATTAATATCAACAACGGTGTCATCAATATTTTTTTGTTTCGCTGAAGTTATTTCTTTGCTATGCAAAAAAATTTAATTCAGAAAGTCTCCAAAATTCTTAGCCAATCATATATTCATTTCATATTTAATTTCATTAAAAAATTTTTAAATATCCAATTTTACTATTCATCATTTTCTTGTGCAAACGAAAAAAGTAACATAAATTGATTAGCACAACTTTTTATTGAAAAGGCTTAGTTACGGTTAATTGAAATAGCATCTTTGCAACATAACTTAGCCCTAAAACATTATTTTGCTTTAAATATTAGATTCGTTCCATCTATTAATTAACGGGAATTCCTGCAGGAGAAGATTGAATGAATTCGATCACTCATTAGATATTTACTAACTTCAAAGTACCTTAACAGTGTTTTTTTTTTAGTGCTGGACGATTTCTTCATTTAAAAAAGGACTTTCTATGGTCCATTTTTCCAACAATAACTAAAAATTAAACTGTTGGAGAAAATATAGTTTTCGCTTAGATAGTGTTTGTAAATTTTGTGCAAAATTTGTAATACTCAACATTCTTCATATTTCGTGTTCTTCGCTGGTTTAGATTCCTGACCAATTAACTTATTGAATTTTTTTATTTGATTAATTCATAAAAACAATTTATGATGATCAAAATAAAATTGCTAGTATAATTCACAGATATCATTTTAGCTACTTAATACGAAAGGTCAACCACAATTAATTTTTATGAAGTAAAGATCTCGACTATTTTGTGTGACTTACTTCTCCTTCGTTTCGTACTCGAAGGCTTCTTATTTTTGAATTGTTTTGATTTGATTTTTAAATCCATTTCAATTCATTTTCCATATATCTATTACAAGCTAAAAGCTATCGAAGGATTTATTTTTTTATTCAAAATGGCATTATCGGAGTTGATAACAAGTACACGAATTAGAAGAACGAAAATTTGATTCCATTTTTATCGAGGGCAGTATCTCACAAACAGAAAAAATTTCTTCTAATCGATCATCAAAAATTTTCTATTTCTTGTACTTTTTGTACGGAATTAAAGAATTCAAACATTGTTGTAATTTTTCATCAGAAAAAAATAATAAAATTTCTGGATCTTCACTGCGAATATTCATTAAAAACTAGAAATCCCGATCGAATGTCCATATACTACTTACCATAAATTTGCTAATTTTCTTGTAATACGAACTTCTGAATCTCATTAATATTTCCTTTACTACCAAAGGCAAATTAATTATTCGATTATTTACTTAAGTGAATTTCCTCTGTAGCTGAATTCATTCGCTGTTTTTTGCTGAAATTGGCGCATATTTTGATGATATTGTTATTTATTATTTATTCAATGTGTAAGAACGATCTTTGAGAAAATCAACGATAAATTGTAAGCTTTTTATTGTCAAAAAACATTAGCTTTATTCATTCATAATATTCATTCAAATTTGATGCAATTTCAGACACATTGAATCATGTATCTTTCATTAAACCTGTTTATCATTTCGCTGTTAACACAAATTACCGGGAGTCAGTTGAACTCTGAAACATACCCAGATCCACGAATTGATCCATTCCGTTGCAAAATTCTGACTATTGGGCCGGCATGTGACCCAAGTGAATTACTTACATTTAACGAGAAGGAAACACTTATTAAACGAATCAAACAGGTGCATTTTATTCCTTTGCAAATCCTTGTCGACCTTCGATCAGCGTCGAATGGTTATTCGAGATTTGCAGCGTTAGAATGACCTGAGAAATTGACAATGAAAAAAAACTTTGTGATTTAAAAAAATTCTTATAACGAAAAAGTTTATTAAAAAATTTTCTCAGACAATTTTTTAATAAATTTTGAATAGGAGACGAAAAGTCTATGGAATTACAAAAGAAGAAGTGTTCAAACTTCGATTATTTTCATTTCTTTCTAGCTCATGATGTATGCAGCGACAGTTCCAAATTCATCGCCGTCATTTCAGTTATTTCCCTACCGAACGCTCCAATTAATATAGAAGAATTCACTAATAATCTCAAAATTCGATATCAACGTTATCAGGTATGACTTTTTGTTCGAAATGAATTGCTGACTGACCTGTGAAATGATTTCCAAAATTTCGGAGATTGAATTTAAATCACTTATTCTAGAAGTCAAATGTGCAAAATATTAAAAGTTTGGTCATTTTTATTCTATCTTGTGTTTATTCTATTTTCGTGGTCAGCATCATGGTAAAAACTAGTAAATTCTTTCATCCTTGAAAAAATGATCTGACAACTTAGGATGCGAACTTATGCGATTTAATGGTATTGATTGTGAATGCAAACAGCGATCGACAGATATTTACGGCAGCTGATAAAGATGCGAAATTAACGAAAGATGTTTTAAAAAGTGCATTTGAACAGAACATTAATCATTTCAGAGTATGTTTTCGAAGAAAAAAATTGAACAGCAAACAATTTAATCGGACGCCTTTTCAAAGTTAATGCAATGGTCCATGCTTTAGACCAATAATTACGCAATTGGCCTTCAAGGCATGGCTGAATTTATTACCGCATATTATCGTAATGCGCAATTATCTCAATCTGATACTCCATTAACAGCATTTCTACCAGATCCCATATCTTCCAAGAAGTAAGAGTATTTCTATTGCTCGTAATCAGTATTAAATGAAAAACTTTCATTTAAAATTCGGTATGACCATTCGGAATATACAATTTATATTTAGTTTATATTTTTTCGGCTATCTTCTATGACCATAACAAGACTGAGAGACTTCTATTGTATTCAAGCGGAATCGAACTGCCGGTTTTCAGTATCAGACAGATGTGATAACCGTTACACTTGAGTAGTACTTCAAATCAAACTTATTACGACAGATTTGATAATATACAATAACAACAATTGTAATTATCAATTTGACAAAATTAAAGAAAGTTAAGACTCTTAACTGACAATATTAAAAAGATTTTCACGAAAATATCAATAAGACAAAGGAAAAGGGAGACCATGTCATTCTTTCGTCAACCACCTTGAAACAGATCCTTAGCAATGTTTCTGGTGCTCAGGATCTTCTTTAGTCTGGCAGAGGCATGGTACAGTTCATACATTACAATAAAGGAATTCATAATTCTTCGGTTTTCTTGCGATTTCGGCGAAAGTAGTGAAGGATCACTGCAATTAGTGATGTTCGGGAAGCATCGACTATTCACATACATTGATTTCTGTCACACTTCTTGTTTTTGACTCCAGGCATTTCAAACTTAGTAAAAGCGATCAGCTCTGGATTAATATTCTAACACAGGTCTTTTAAGAGCTTAAATGATAAAAATTGGAGAGATATTACAATATCTTCTGTTTGCAACGCTGATAATATAAAATGAACATGCTCGTAGCACATAAAATTTGTATAATACTATATTAACTTTAGATCATACATGATTTTTATTTGAAAAATCGTTTCCTATTGCTACATTTTTAAAATATTTGTTTTTAACGAGCTATCATTTCTTTTATTGTCATAAATAAAACGGCCATTAAAATAATTTTCCATCCCTCAGGCAGTAGCACAGTGTGGCAGTAATCGCGATAAGATGGTTAAATGTGTGCAAGCAGTTGTTGAAGGTTTGTTCAAAGTAATTTTATTAGTATAAATTTATGGAATTTCTGGATCAGTCTGCATAGAGAAGGTATGAAACTGACAAAACAATTTATTTAGTAATGGAGCAGATACCTTTAAGAATTCAAAATATATGTTCTAGAATTAAGTCAGTAATCAAAATACCATAAAAACTGGAAAAAATTAAAAAAGTAAAACAAACAAGAAATTGTAATCTCTATGACTTATATGGTGCAACCAGTTATATTGTAGTCTTTATTCTCAAATTGCGAATTTCCAGAAGCAATGTTACTGTCACTGCGTCTTATATCCGACCAACGTTATTTGACAATTGAGGAAAGGAAGCAGTCAATGTAGAATGATCCGGGAAATCGATCGAGAATATAGCATAAGGAAGAATTCATCGATCAACTCTACCAGAAATATTTGACAATAATTAGAAGCAAAGCTAATTTGAGGTGTCTTACTGCATCAGGAGCTGATCGCATATTCTCCGCTATACATCGAAATTAGTTATAATTCAATTCTACAAGGCAAAAATTTTTACCCAATCATTAGATATCGAGCACGACATGCTATAAAACTTCGTTAGGTTTTGAAACTAAAAGTAAGCTTCATTTTAATTTACCTAATAACTGTCGAACTCTCAAATAATTTCTCTTAACTTCATATAACTGAATTTTATAAATCTTAGAGTTTCACATTAATCCACTCAATAATTTTTAAATTTCATATTCATTTTTTATAAGCGATTTACCATTTAAAATCCTTAGCACTATACTACTAAGTTATATAAATCTCCGACGAAGTGCAAACACCGATTTACCAACTTCGAAGTAGGAAAATTACCGATGCTAATCATGAGTGAATTGTTTGAATCGGTTTACCAGCTTTTACCAAGTTATTTAAAAATCTTTTCAAAAGAACAAGGTATTTTAAAAAAATGTGCAAGATTCATTATAATATAAAGAGTAACACTCAAAACATTCGAACCATGCGTTCCTTCACCTTTCCCTTTCAATTTTTAACCGGTGAAACATGAGAAGTACAAATATATCATTCCTTTATTTTGCGAAATTAATAAAAAAGGAAAATACACCTATATTCTTTGCAACAGTCAATATATAACATAAGCATACACAATTCGATAAAAAAAGAGTAAGAGTTGCAATATTACTTCATGTTGATGATATGTCCATCCTTTCATTTTTCTCATTTCTTCCATATGGTAACGCAGTGACAGCTTTCATTATCATCTAATAAATAAGATTTCTCATTTGTGGCATTCAAAATATCATTATACAGAAACATATAATAAATATTGAATACAATATATCAATTCCCATGCTTAAACCGATGGGTTCAAGGAAAGAAAAAAGGCATAAGGCTTAGAAATAATTGAAAATTTAAAACATGAATGAAAAAGACCGGAATGCTTGACAATATACGATAAATAGAACCAAGAAAACATAAATTATAAAAATAATATATCCATAAATGAGAATTTTTCTATTATAAGGTAATTATCAAGAATTAATAGTAAAGTAGATAATCTGAGAGAATACGAAACTATTCGATAAGGTACTAGTTCGAGGAATTTGATTATGATAATACTATACCGTCACAAATCTTTCTCCTGAATAAAAAAACACAAAAATTATTTCTTCTAAATTTTAAGATTCATGAAATGTGCATTTTAACTTAAACTTAAATTTGAAAAAGGATTTTCACATGAAAAGCCAACATATTCTCCTTCCTTCATTTCTTCACTTTCATAATTTTTACTAAAATCATTTTAATATTCTTCATTAAATGGAAAGAAAGGATGATCTTTATCTCTTGACATATCCAAAATACGCCAATTTCTATCCAAGCTATTAATCAAAGTCATTTCTTCAGATTTGAGTTCGAAGTCGAAAATATTGATGTTTTCAACAATCCTTTTTTCATTCACCGATTTCGGGATAACGATCAGTCCACGTTGGATGGCCCAACGTAGTATTACCTAAAAGAATAGAAAAAAAGCTCTTTAAATTATTGAAATATTTGACAGTTAATTTCGTTAATATATTTTAATTATTTAAATTAAATATATAAACTTATTATTTATTATGATTTTTATTGCAATATTATTCTAGATCACAAATTAAATGATTTTTTAGAAAAATATTCCATACAGTGTTAATTGAGGTCAAGTCAAGCCAGTTTATAGAAATTCGTTTGTTTTAAACTTAAATACTTGCCTTAGACAACCAGTAAAATAATAAATGGGCACCTTCCTAACTTAAGTACATTAAAAAACTATACAAAGTTCAAATATCAAAAATAGATTCAAATTAAATCGATTTTTTCAACGAATCACTGCTTTATTCTTTATACAGCAGCTTAAGACATCAAAAAAAGAGAATTCCAGCTACCCTGAAACAGAATCCCTTACCTGAGCAGCTGACTTGTGATACATTTTCGCTAGCTTAAGAATAACGAGATCATCAAGTAAAATAGGATCTGTTGCTTTCCTGAATGGCATCATCGGGTTGGCCAGTGGACTGTATGCAGTCACCACTATTCCATGCTCTTGACAGAAACTGTGTAATTTGTGTTGTTGGAAATACGGATGAAGTTCAACCTGCATTTCATTTAATTTTATAATATTATTAATAGGTCATCGTTAGCTTTATTCCGAACAATAATATGGTCAACCTGATGAAGAGCTAAATTTTGTAGATCTTGTAAAACCTTAAACTAAACTTAAACTATAGTTATACTTAAAAATTGTTTAACATCACGTGATATCACTTGTCAACTCTATTTGGAAAAGAAAGCTTGAATGAGCCTGCAAAACAGCCGGTTTGATGGTACAATTATTGATCACTCGTAGGATCTGTTTATGATTAAAGTTTGATAAACCAATAGAACGAATTTTTTTTAATTTTACACATTCTTCCATAGCGCGCCATGTATCCAAGTAATCAATATCGGAATATTTAAAATTTTCACCATCTAATCCCTGAATTACTGCAAATAATACTAGCTGGAATTATATATGAATAAGACTTTCAGAAATTTTAAGAAAGTAAAATACTTGGAGAGACAAGCGATTTTAAGATGTTTTAAGGACAGTTTAAGGTAACAGGGGAAAATGGATTCATCCATACTAGTCTCACTTACTTTATTAGATATTCAGATTTGCTAACCAAACCTGCTTTGCGGATTATATCTATTTTCAAACGCAGTTATTTCAAACCAGTCACCGAACTTAAATAGTTTACAGTGGATTTGATTTTTCATAGAAATTGACAGAAAAACAAAACCTGGGGAAAAAATCCATCACTTTCTTCATATCCTTGTGGCCAGTGAATGAGACATAAGTCCAGATAATCGAGGCGAAGTTCGTTCAATATGATATCTACATCCTTTTTAGCCATTTCATATGAGTGAAAAGTATTCCATATTTTCGAAGTGATAAATATATCAGTTCGCTAAAATTCTTCAGCATACAAATAACTTTGAATATCGAAAGTACTGGCACTTCGCAATATTTTTAACGTAATTTAAATTAACACTTTGAGATTTTGGCATACTGAAAGGAGAACAAAACAGAAAAAGATTAATTTCCAAACACAAAATTGATGAAATCAAAAAAGCTTCCTTTGTAACCATCCCTACCTTCACATTTCCCTCTTTGAAAACCTCATCAAATGCTTCACCCAGTTCAATCTGATTTTGATATACGTGTGCACAATCGATATGTCGATAGCCATTGTTGAGAGCGATTTTAAGTGCATTTCCAACTTGACCCGGTTGCGAAAGCCAAGTACCAAGACCAACAGTTGGAATGTAGTATCCTGAGCTTAATTTCACCAAGGATGCCATAGTAAGTGTAGGAAGTAAATGTTTATAGATGAAAGTCACAGGTGAAAGTGGTCAATGCCAAACTGCAAAGTCAAAAAAATTACCAAACAGTTGCGAGCAGAATAACGCATCAAGAGATTTCAAATAGTGCATTTATCTCGTTCTTCAACATCAAATTTAAGCAGAACTGATCGAAGTACAGCAAAGCCCTCTCTCCTCCCCCCGTCTCTTTGTGCAGCAATCAATCAATATATTTCGTTTGATCGATTCAGCAGCATATTCCACTTAACCTTTTTACACAACAGGGCTATCTTCAAACTTTTCTACTGTTCGTATATGACGCCAAGCTTCCACAACTTTATATCAGGGATCAGTGATTTTTATCACTAATCTATCTTACAGATTTCTAACGAAAGATTTCCCTAAAGATGGCTTACTGTCCTCTGGTATTCTTTATCATCCTCTCTTCAAAAGCTTCCAGCATCACCACTATCCACATTTCCACTTTCATATTTTTGTAATTCATCTCGCAAATAACCATCTTGCCTTGGTAATAATAGTATTTATCCCTTTCTAATGACCTTTCCCATATCTGGAGGAGTTGTCACTATTATTTCCGCTTTTCTCCAAATCCCCTTTCCAACAAACAAAAGAATGCAATGAGTTGGAACTTGGCACTGTTCCAATTTTTTCTGAAGGCTTCCACCTGGTCTCTCTTTGTCAATTGCGCTCACTTCCGTCTCAAGAGTCTTTTGTATTTTGTTTACCTCTAGCTTTTATGCCATTCACTGACATGAACTACGTCAACTCACATCAGAACTTTACGTTCCACCTTAAAAAATATAAGCGATCGAATTTTATTATTATTTTGACCTTAATTGTATGAAATTACCTCTGCAATAAAGTTCAAGCATTTAAATTCCAAGATTAGTAATAATTCAAGAGAAAATTAAAAATGCCATCATTGTAACAGAACCACTCGAATGCGAATGAGTGATCAAATCCTGATCTTCGATTGTTTTTTTTTGTTTTTGTTGTTTTTTACAATTTATTGAAATGTTTCTGTTACAATTCTGAGTGTAATGGTTGTTGTCAAGTACCAGACAAAATGGAAGCGTTTTAAATGAAGTAACGGAAAAGCATAAATTTCATCCTGCTTTGCGATAACGGAATACGGTGATGCTTATCTGCTTTTACTAAATTTGAATAATTTTCATACTTCAGGAATGCTGTCGAGCTTATATAACTAAAACATGTTATAAATACTCCTTCTTACTTTGGTCTACTATAACGTTCTAAACGGCCAAGAAATAGCATGGAAACAACATTAACCACTTGTTCACAATGTGTGGCTTACAACGAACAGCTAAATAGCAAAATAAACGAAATTAAGGTATTGGAATCCTAATTATTAATTTAATCATTGAAATTGAGATTATTATTTAAATTCAACCTCCCGTTATTTCACCTACTTGACCCTTCTGCAACTGGAAAGTTCAATTATTGAACCGAATTTACAATAATCAGTTCTGCTGTAATCTTGCAGTTTGTGAATCTCTCTATTTTCTTTTCGTTAAGTTTTTCTATTCTAAGAAATAATGGTGCTTCAACTTAAATTTCGATTTATTGAATATTTTATTGCAAGCTAAAATCCACTTTTCTATCATGTAAAAAATTATTTTACTGAAGGATCTCAATATAGAAGAAAATTTTGCCCTGAAAGCTTTTAACTTCCGAGTAGTTACGAAATTTACAGACTTTAAAAGAACATGTTCTAAAATTGGTCCATAAGCTGCAGAACGAAAGCAGGAGAAAGGAAGAAGTGGAGGAACGTTTGAACAACAAAATGGTTACACTAAATGATTATGCCATCAAAATAAGGGTAATTATCCTTCCTTACCCTCAATTTCACTTTATCACTTCTATCAGATTTCATATCAATTAAATCAATTAATTAATTTCGACTTTTATATAAAAGCAATTGATTTCTCATTGTCTCAACTACTGTCATTTAATTTTATGCTTATATTAAAAGTTGAAATATTTTTGGAAAAATTGAGATTTTTTGCAAAAAGTGGAAGTGTACTAACTTATGGTGTTGCTGTTCTGTTCCTATTCGATATTAACTGGAAAAAAGTTTTGAAAGGGAAAGTTTCCTCCCAAAACTAGTGAGAAACTTCCTCGCTTTTTCCAATGCAACATTGAGATCGCAGAGCTGCTTTTGCCTTTCACCGTCAAAAACTGATCAGAAATTCCCATCAAATTAAATACTGTTATTTTTGTATAAAAAAATCTCTTCGATTCAGGTTAGAGTTTAGAGAGTTTAAAGACAAAATCAAAATTGCATTATTTGAGTGAAATTCACTGAACATTTGTATTAATTTTATTGATTGGGATCAGAAATTTGCGAAATGTTTTTAAAAATTTCATCTCTTCATATTTCATTTACATTCCTAATCCTCGATTTTTATCAGGGTTGAAAGATTAAAGATATAAAGTACTGGTTATGAGCAGTTAGAATTTATTTTCATGAATTTATTCATTATAAAATCAAGAAAGAACTTTGTAGAGTCTTGAAGAACAGTTGCAGTCAGCGACTGCTCGCCGTTCAATTGGTGAACTTTCTCGAGCTGAAGTTAGCAGTATCATTGGTCGAGATCTGGAACGTATTTACTCACAATTGATCGAAAAGGTCAACGAAATATTTCAAGTCTCACATATACATATGGAATCTAAACAAAAATTTTATCAGAGATAAGACCAATCATGACCTTAAATAAAAGGACAGATCAGCCGTTCTGTCAAACGGCGTTATTAAAATATATATCAGGTAAAAGCGCTCAGAATTTAATTTGAAATGGATATACAACTATCAATTTTCACTGAGACTTGAGGAAAGGTTTTTTGCAGGATATTAAAATAACAGAATTGAATGATACAATATTTGAAAAAGAAAGGCATATTATTGAGCTGCAAGAAATGTGTCGTGAACAGGAAGAACTGGTGCAAGCGAAAGCTAAAGCTTTCCATATTATACAGCAAAAACTACTGGTATTTTTGAAGTTTTTTATGAGATAAATTTATAACAATCATCGCGAAAATATTCTCTATACATTCGTTTCGAAGCGACAAATGATTTTTAGTACTAACTGTACAGATTGAACTGTGCATAAATTAAAAGTCTTCGTTCTAATATTTCTCGGCAGTGCTGATTCAAACTTTCCTACTTTGTGAAACATTACGAAATTTGTTATTTGCTATGAAGCATCTTTTCTTACAATGTCTTTGATTTTAAAGCGTTGTAAGCATTATTTGGCTATATTAAAGCTATATTGGTGGTCTTCTTACTTCCTTCCAGGAATGTACAGATTTCAGGATTTGGGCACACGGACGACACGTGAAGACTGGACAGAGACTGAAGCAGCGTATCTTTTTGAAAGTTCATTTGCTCCGTTGTCGTTATTACAGCAACCACAGAAGGAACGACGACATCAATATGATTCCTTTTCACCTGGACATGCCGTTGTACATTTCAGAATGGGTTAGTCGAAGGAAATTTCCCACATCAAATCTAAGAAGCTAACAAATTTCATGTTTGACTTTGCTCTGGTAAAAGATGTAAACCTAGAGGTCACTATGTAAAAGATTTGAACAAGATTTTGTATAGGTTATTCAGGTTCACCTCCACCAATTGATCCGAGTGAGGAATGCAGTTCATTAACGCAAGATAACGGTAACATGCAGGACGATTTTGATGTTGACGATGGAGACAGTACATCATTCCTCTACAAAAAGAAGCATAGGAAGAAAGTTACTTTCGATTTGCCACCTCGGAAAAAATTCAAAAATGGTAAAGTTTCATGTAAATTAAAGAATTCAATTTTTAAGAATAGTCGAAATTGAAGTTTTTCAGTTTTTATTATTCAAACTCCATGTTTTCAAACTTCAGAAGCATGATTTTGCCCACAGAAGTATGAACAAATTCTCGGATTATTTTAGAGAGTGGTCAAGAAGAGGGGGACAATATTAAACAAGCAGTCATCGATGTAACAACTGAAAATGACCAATTGAGACAAACGATTCAGGAAATGGAAAAATGTGCCAGTGATTCACAGAATCATTTGAGCCAGGTTATCCTATCCTTCAATTCTTTATACTAACTATATAACCTCCTAATAACCGGTGACCTACCTATTTGTCACTTTTAGTGCATGTTATAGCGCGGGCCACCAGCAGACTCGAGCTGTTTCACTTCCTGTTGGTATGGGATTACAGCGTAGAATGCACTAGTTTTTTCTTTAATTAAGTATATATATATATATATATATATATATATACGGCGTATTCTTTTTTCAAAATAAAAGTTTATTGGATTTTCAAGTTAATACTGCTCATTCCATCATGTTTAAATAATTAAACGTAAGTCGTTGAAACATTTGAGTTTCAAATTTCATGTGCAATATTATTGAATTTCTAGATAAATTATTATTCATGTAAGTTTGAATAGCGGCTGGATTTTTAGCTCCAAGCACAATTAGACGAAATGCGTCGGGATGGACGGAATCAAATATTGAAAGTTCGTGCTTCTGTGCAGGGAAAAATTCGTGATTTGGAAGATAAGATTTCTACAATGAACACAGAACACGCTAACAAGGTTACTTTCTGTAATATATGGCTGAGTTCCAAGGCTTTTTGGAAGATATGTTGATTTTGGGCGCATAAATTTATAAGAATCTGAACTAACACATTCAGATATGCAAAATTAATAGCCAATACATTTCAGATTGAGCATTTGAATACGAGCATTGAAACGCTTAGAGCTGATCGTGAGTGGACCCTGGAAGAAAATACTCGCCTTTTGAAACTTCTCAATTCTTATAAGTATTCTTTCAGTATTAACGCAAACATAATTTCAATAAATAATTCTGCTTTTATCCTCGAATTTACACGATCGAAATGCATTTTTTCATTAAAATAGTCGTAATAATATTCTTAATTTTTTAAATAGTATTTCATAAATGATCATCCTTTGACTTCTGCATTCATTATATTTGCTTTCATGTATATGTTTTTAGTGGGTTTTCGTTTCCTTAGCATTAACGATTTACAGAGACAAGCTAAATGACGCATGGGAAGCATTAGATGCAAAGCAAGAGGATAGTAAAAAACTTTCTTCAAAGTTGGATGATGACCGAGCCTTAATTGTTCAGTTAGCTGATCATTTAGAAGAAGCACAACAAACAGTGAATGTTCTATTGGAACAAAAAATATCTGTTCTTAATGATGTTGAACGCCTGAAAGGTATGTGTCCCGGTTATGATTGATAGTTTAATTAATCAATGAATATATAGAGTGAAAGCTATCAAAATCTAACTGTATAGTTTTGTTCTCCTTCGTTTCTAATTTCAAGAAACTTAATACTTCATTTTTTTTTTTGCAGAAGCTTTAGAAGCTCAGGATCAGTTCATTGAATTACTGGAGAAAGATACAATAATATACGAAGAACATGTTGGTTTGCTAAGAGATTCTTTGGGTACTTCGAAAGCGGAGCGAAAAGCATTAATAAAATCGAAGGCTTATGAAGCAAAGCTAAAGGCGCTGGAACAAGAAAAAGAACAAATGAATCGAAGAAGCAATGGCAAGTCAATTTTTTTTTCAAGAAATGGAAATTTTAAAATAAGAAAGGCGAAAGATTTGAGAGAAAGGCGAGGGATTTTTTAAAAATAAGGAGAAATTCATAAAATCTTAAATGTTTAAAAATAATGAGAAATTTGTCTTCAGTAGGGGAACCAATATTATTCTAAGCAATCTCACCTTATATTCTATCTCCTTTTGTCAGGTTTAATGTCTCTGCTTGGTTTTGTTTCCTTAATGGAAAGATAGAGATAACAAGATGTTCTTTATTTTTCTAATTTTGCATTTCCAAATGAGAGGAAAATAAGAACTTATGCTTTTATTCAAGCATTTATTAAGGTGCATAATATACCAAGCAAATATAACCGTTATACTCATTAACAAAATTTTAGTATCTAACACGAGAAAAATGAAAAGAATGTCTAAATATTCATTACGTAAACAGTAGAATTATTGTAATTTTCTCTACTACTTTTCCTTTTTTAGTGAATTCAAATATATTCAAATAAGAAATTTTGCATTAAATTCGAGGAAATTTTGAAATTAAGAGATGTTAAAATATATCATGAGAGAAAATGGTATGAAATACAGCAGGAACTAATATCGAAATTCAAGTTTTTTAGAAATAAATTAGTCACTAAAGAAGCACTGAAAGACAAGTAAAGAGAGTGTCATCGAGCATCATTTTCATCTGGTACTGTTTTTGAAATATTACTGCCAGAATTTTTTATTTTCGTTTTTAATAAAAATTGAATTAATTCCATTCAGTTTCTTTCAAAAACGTTAAGCTCTATTTAATATTTAACTCATGAACAAACTTGAGGAATTCTTGCAGATAACTCTTAATTAAGCAAAAAATTTTCGACAATACAGCTAGGTATAAGCGTGAAAGATCTCACTTATATTTTAACATATAGAAATAAATTGTTTAAAAGATATATGAATAAACAATAAGTGAAATTTATTGCTTTAGCACCGTATTTCTAGAATCAATAGATTCACTGCCATCAGAAACTGTCCTACAATTCGTAGTAATCTGACTTCCTGGAGTACCATGATCTTGGTCATCTCTGGTAGGAGTGTCGCTTACTTTCTCAAATGACCTATAGCAACGATAATCCCTCACAAACGATGGCTGTCTCCCATCGGAGTAGTTGACCTGAAAGATTCTTTAAAAATTAAAATCTTAAAACTTTATTATATAAATTTACTCTATCACATTTATTAAAATTTATAATAGATCTTCGAAATACTAAATGTTTAAACGGAAGACTTAACTCAGATTAAGATTATACTGCTTCTGTTCAATAACATATACACATTTCCACTAAAACCCATCTTTTACCTCGTTGGTACACAGTGGGCAGAACCATACACGACTTTTTATGCAGCAGTAGATACCACATGGAAAACATAGTATACCGTGCAATAAACCACTCCACGTTAGTCGTTTCTTCACGCTGTCAACTTTGCATACTGGACACACTGCCATCACCACGAAACGTTACTCGTAATCGCTATCGTTACAGAGTTTGAGCAGCTCTTTTCTTTTCACATCAAAAATTTTGCAAATGAAAAAATATTCAAGTATTCAGAAAATGGCACTTTCGATGATATTTTGTCGCCCTCTGTGGATGAATGTGCGCACTTCACAGTGCTTTAATTAAGCTTCTCTAGAATAGTTGTATTTTTGATATTATTCAACCGCTTAATAATTGATGAATAACTGCTAATGAATGATGGGATTAAAAATGCTATCAGTAAGTTAATGGCAGTTTTAGTAAAACTGCTACGTCCTGCATCGTAGTGTACTGTTTTGTAGTTTTTCTAACATCAAACAGTTGTAATGGATAAATAATCATAAAACTACTATTTCTGTTCCACATTCAAAGGTATTTCCGTATCCTCCAAATTTCTGTAACACCTACAGTGAAAAGCAATGCTGTAAGTGTAGATGAGGAGTGAAAAAACAGTTTAATTAAATAAACTATGAACTTCATTTTGAGTTACAAGACTTGAGGGAAGTAATTTAATTATGTGATTGAGTAATTTGCAGATAGCTTCATGGTTTGTCGATATATTTAACTGGAGTCTTTTCATTATTTTTTTTTACTGAAGATGTTAACTGTAAAAATGGCCTAATGATAGCTATAATTCGAGCAATGTTATCCAAACGATTGAATGGATGATTCACAAATTTGTGGGAGGGAGGGGGAAATTCATTCATTCTCCCTTAAAATATGAAAATACTCTTCATATGTTGTTTCACAGCATCATAGAGATGGATAGGAAACATTCTCTAGGTTTAATTTCATTTAAATTCCAAAAAGAATTGAAGAACAGTTCTAGATTCGGTCTAGTAATTTAAAAGAAAATGAGTGAGTTGTGGAGAGATGAACTGAAGTGATGTAGTAGTGGTTATCAAAATGGTTATCGAAAAATATCAACTAAATCGAAACATCGAAAGGTCAGTTTTTACGACAGTTCATCGTAAATTTGAAACAGTTTCTTAGAAAATTAATTTTTGTGATTATTATTATTTCATTTTGAGTAATGTGCAGCATTAATCATCACTGCTCATTAGATTAATCGGCGAATCAGACAATAAGAAATGAGAAAAATGTCGTAATAAAAATGATATTCGTGAAATAGATTAAATTACATGTATTTGAAACAAAATAAAAAACTGTGTTTTTGATCAAAATTTGAACTGATTTGTTATCAAACAAATTTGAGCTATGATCAGTCAACTATATGAAGAAAAAGAATGGTTGACGCATGTGAATTTGATCAGAAAATAAGGGAAAATTGGTGAGTGATTACAGTAGGAGAATTTGATGAGATCGTTGCAGTTTTATTACTCGTGGTGAATGTAATACTAAACGGAAAGAAGCATTACTGAAAGAGATTGATCTTACGAACCGCATTACGAAGGATAGAATTCGATATAATTTTGTTAAAAGCGCACAAAAAGTGATTTTTATTTGTAGTGTCATTTAAGAATTTGATATTCTTGAGCTATTTGAAATCTAATACATAATATTAGTTTCAGTTTTTTGAATAATTTCTGCATCAAAAAAACTTTTGGGTCAGAGAAAAGGAAAGGAATTAAGGACTCTCAAAGTAATGAATTATCTTAACCTTGTTTGTAAAAGATTAAAAATTGAAAAAAGTCTCGATCTATTTAATCTCAGTAATTTCCTTGCTAATGAGATGGGATTGGGAATCCGTGTTGAACTTAACTAATTCATTATCCAGATGGGCTGAAAGAGGAAAGTGAGCGCAATTAACTCTATATCGACATAGGCATATCAGTTTTACCTTTCCCACCATGAGGAAGCGATAGTATTCTATTTAAAGAAACAGAACAGTTTAGAGTTTGGGCTGAGAATAAAGAATAAAGGAGTATAAAGTAAGCGTGTTTCGCTGTTTATGTGGCACTCACTAATAGCCAATACTAAACGAATGATTATCACTATTCTTTTTGTAACAGACATATCAGAAAAAACGTCAATAGTGGGATTTCTGAAGCGTTTCGGTAGTCAAATCTAAAATTTATATTTAGGAGAAGAGAAGGATGGTGACAGAGAAAAAAATGTAGATATTTTATTTACGGCTGATGGAACTGCAACAGCAACTGGAAATGAAATGCGCTGTTACATGCAAAGCGTGTTTTAGCAGAAAGATAATTTTGAGGCATTTTAAAAGTAGGGAGTCTTTGAAATAATATTCCATTGTGCCGTAGAATATGGCATACCTAGAGGCGTAAAATATTTAAGTGTAGAGTAAATTTAACATTTGATTCTAAGAGAATGCTCTATGAATTTGGAATATATCATTGAAGGAGAAAAGACTCATTCTTTTTTTAAAGGAATTTTTCAGAAAGCAAAAAACATTTCCCGCTGTGTAAGAGAATCATTTCGTCAGAATTTGCTTGTTTCAGAAAAGTTACACTTTATAAATCGAAAGAGTGAGAGGAGACTCGTTTTCTGCTCATAAAATAAACACGAATTATGTAATTCTTTCTTCAAATAGGTAACTGATGATGTGCATTGGATATAAAGACTTAAAAATGATAAAAATATAAGAGTGAGAATAAGAATAGAGGGATAATAAAGTGATTTTCAAATTAAAGGGCTTATCATGTCATTATCGTTTTTCACATCTTCTTTAACTAATTTTTGTGGTTGAATTAAGGTAATGGAAATTTCTACACGAAATTTCGATGAAGTATATATATATATATATATTTGAAGTTATTACTGAACTTTTATTTTGTCTTTTTTCTTTGAAATCTTCCAATTTCAGATGGAAAATTGCATATAAAGGCTTTAAGTCTGAAAATCAATTCACTGGAAGCAGAGAAAGCAGTCCTAATAACTCGGAATGATGAGCTTAAATCTCGATTAATCCAATTAAGCAGAAATGTTTCGGATACTTCTGTCACTGCTCGATCTTCTGCTACTATCATTCCTGGTGCGATAGATGATATATCAAGTTTGGTTAGTTCAGGAAGCGCTTTTAAACCGAAATATACCAAATATACCCAAATGATGATGCAGATGGTACTTGGAGATTTTCAAAGTTAAATTGAAGGATTAAAGGAATTAAATGATAAAAAAATATTGATAATGTCAATCAAGTTTTTTTATTTTGACTCTTTTTGTATAGTTCATCGGATTATTTTGTTTGCTTTTAAAAGATTTTAGTTATTCTTTTTAAAGGGACGAATTAATAAAAGACAAGGAGATATGGGAACTTTACAATTATCAGTGCCAGAAAATGTAGCAACTGCATATGGTAACGTTCCACTTCAATAATTCATCCATTTTGCGAATTAAATTCATGAATTTAAAATGTAGTGCTTCAAGTACTGTTTTAATAATAGATCTAATTGTTACCCTATTGGAAGTATTGTTAGTTTTCGTAACGAATAGTAAGCATCCACGAGCGCCAATTATCTTGAATTGTAATAGAAATATTTCAGGACATCAGTACGACGAAAAGCTAGTAAATAATATGCAAACCAAGTTGGATGCGGCTCGCGAAGAATGTTCCTTGGTACAGGAGAAAATTGTTCAAATGGGCTGCATTAATTTCGAACTGGAACGTGAGTTGAAAGGTGCTAAAAAAAGGTTGGAGAAAGCTGAAGTACGAACACAGCAAGCTGAAGAAGGAATTGAAGAAGCTGGTGGAAATTGTGCACAGCAAGAGAAACATCAGCAGTTTGAATTCTTAGCTAGGGTAAAAAAGCCAAAAACAACTTTATTCATTTTCTTGAGAACTAGGAAATGAAAAGTGAGAGAGAATTTTGAAGTGTCGTTTTTTGAGAATTATCGCTCTTCACTTCAATATGATATTTCTTTAATAATTAAAATTAGGTAATTATTTCCTTACATGTCAGTAAGATTATAATCACAAGTATTTTCTTTTTTTTTCAGTTCAGCGCATTGGAAAAAGAAGTAAATGATCTTAAGAAAGAATTAGTTTTAAAGGATGAGCAACTAAGAGCTAAGACGATCGAAAATAATAGACGGAATAAAGAAATAAAACAGTGGCGATTTGCTATGGATGAAGTGGAAGCCATACATATGGAAATACAAATGTTAGAAAATCAGGTAATTCTTCAAATTCAGCTTCAACAATAAACTCGGAATTCTGTTAAGAAATTTTGAAGTTTAGTAATGCATTTTATGAAAGAATTTTGATTTTTTGTGTTAGAATGATGGAAATAAAAAACTGAAAATTAAATAATAACAATTTATTAACTTATCGCCGCTGAACATCTTATTTAGTAAATGTAATAAATTGCAGCATGAGCTAGAAATTGTGCATTATAAAACTAAAACCATCTTTTTATAAGAATGGTGCAAAGTTGCAGGATAATCATCATTACTGTCTTCAGCATTATCTGATATGCTACCGAAGCTCAATAATATCATTCATTTGGAGGATTAGCTTGTACTGTGTGATGTTAAACTAAAAAACGTTGTTATGTGATTACACCGTAAAGATGCCAGTAATATACAGTGATAATTATAATATCAACCCGCAGCATCATCATCTCCTATCAACTTAATTTTGTTCAAGTTTTAGCATTTTTCCAGTTAAAAAATGAAAAGGCAGCAATGGAGTCAAAATGGGCCGAAGTGCGAACACTACTGCTCGAACGAAAAGGAGATATATCACGCAAAACTTCCAGTGGCGAATCATTTGGTGGTGGAGAACAAAATTCCGTTGCCCAGCTTAATCAAATGATAGATACAATCAAAGATTTGAAAAATTTTGTCGATAAGCAAGGCAAACAACTTGAAGATGATAAGGTTAGGTGCTTCGGTAACTCCTATTAAAAATAATAAGAAGCCTGTATTACGTCAGCGCTATGCTCCAGAATTTTAGGAAATCTTTATTTTTTTGTACACTAAGGGAGAATGGAGAATTCATCTTGAAACGGAAAAGAATAATGAGGGTAAGTGCACAATTAAAAAATGTGCATAAAAGCGCTTGTTGAGGTTATTATGAATAATTTCAGAAATAATGATTTCGTTTTGACGGCTTTTTTAATACTTAATTCATTTCAGATGGAAAAACGAAAATTCAAAGCAGTCATTTGTCAATTACAAGCCGATAAAGGAGCTCTAGTAGTACCTTCTCTGATGAAAAAGAGCGATAGAAAGCAACACTTGGTTTCACATCGGGCGCAAATCATCGGTCTGCAAAGGCAGCGAGATTTCATGGATCATGAAATGACTCTTCTCTGTACTTTGAATAATTCGAAAGATGTTTTGATCCAAGCCCTACAAGCTAAGATTGAAGGCACTTGTTCAGAACTGTCGGATTTAAAATCTGAAAATGATAGGAATAAGGTTTTTACTTTTAATGTTTTTATTTTTATTTTTAAAATTTTTGTCTAACATTTACAAAACTATAATTTAGTAAGCAAATTACAGAGCTTTGTTGGTAAATTAAGAAACCTATTAGATAAATTTTATGCTTTTTTAAAATTTTATAACATCTATTTTAACAGTATTCATTTTTAGATTATTAAAAAATAAATATGCTTTGACCAATCTTTAGAATAATAACAATTATACTAAGTAGTTGCAGACACAGATCGAGGTTATGAGCCAAGAAAAATCTGAAGTTTTAAATTTGCTGGCGAAAAGCAATGCTGAATTGAAAGGACTGCAGATGCATGCACAACGACTGCAAATGAAATGTGACCAACTTCATTCGATCTCTCCAGAAGAAAATTTAAACGTTACGCCTTCAGATGCAGACACTTATCAGCATATACAACTGGAATTTGTGAACAGTGACGTGGGAGATTCATCAGTGGCTGAAAAAAAGATAGATAGTTCGGCTAACAAAAGTGAAAATATAGAAATGAAAGCACAAATGAAAAGATTAACTGAGACTCTGCAACGCAAGGATACCGAACTTCAAAAAGTATCGAACGAAAACGAAGCGCTGAAAATAAAGTTTGATTTTTACAACTATTCCTTCGATTAGCTTACTTTTTTCTTCTATCTGTAAGATTTCATCAAGGTTTATAAATAGTTAAACTATAACATATTATAGTATAATATAATATAATTACTTTCTTTCTCCACTAATTTTTAAGTTGAATTGCTTTCGATTTTTTTATGATATATCCTTATAGATGACAAGATAATTATTTTTTCTTTTTTTGTTCCAGTTTATCAATGAATGATTTCTTATCCACTGTATGGGTTATGTTGAAAAATTTTTTCTTTTGTAATTTTTCTGAAGAAGTATCAAAATTTCCACTGAAGTGAAATTTGTTAGAAGATTTTTGAATTTCAAGCATGAGTTTATTTAATATAAATACTCAGGTGCGTTGAATCTATAGCTGCTTTGGATTTACTAAGTGGAGAGTTGGAACGTCGAAGCCAAGAGAAAGATGCCGTCATTGAAATGCTACAGTCACAACATACTTACTTAACCCAAACCATATTGATCAATGAAAAGAGCGAAAAGCAGTTAATGATCTCGCCAACAGTCTCACAAAACATAGACATTAGTGAATCTAAATGTGTGATGCGAGATGCATTTACGGTCATAGACGAAGGTCTAAATCTTTTATTCACTTAAGATTTATTAGAACAACATATGAAGTGTGGTCGTACCAGAATATTTCAGTGTCACATTTTATCTTCAGTTAGAAAAGGATATCTATATTGGTGATGAAGTTCTATACTTTGAGCAAAATTGTGGGAATACAGTGTTAATAGAAGTATAAATTGCATGTGTCGTGCCTTATCGGCAAAATATAAATGATTTCATTTTGTTGTATAATCATAGATTTTTCAAATTTAGATATAGATTTTAATTATCTTCAGATAAATATATTTACTTTTTTCGCAGAAAGTGGCACGATTCCAGTTATGCGACACTGCGGAACACAAACAATGATTGATTTTCATCTTCACGAGACTACAGAAACAAAACGAAAGTTAAATTTAGGAGTTAGTCTTTTTCATTATTTCAGAGATATTCTTCTAATATAAAAAATCTCTAAATCAAATGTATAAATTCTTTGTACTTTACAGAAAATTAAAAGTATGTTTGACAGTTAAAATTGAACGATAAGTGTGAGCACAGTTGTGTTAAGCGATTTTGAAAGCGATATTGTTTCTTTCCTTTATCGCTTTATCTTCCGATAGGTTTTTTTCCACAGGCAGTGACACACTGCATTGAACTACAAATTAGTCATGGAATTCATGAACAGTTTTCATTTTTTAAATTCTGTGCCAAAATATCTTCCATTTCTCATTTGTAATTTTCATCAAGAAATGTGAAAGTAACTTGACCAGCTTTTATTCTTGTTTCAATAATCTTCATCATGTCAGAAAACGTGATGAAGATTATTGAAACAAGAATAAAAAATAAATTGGAAATTTAGTTCTAACACTAATTTATTCATTTTGACAAAATTCAGTTTCTAGATTCAGCTTTCTCAATAAAAGATCCACTATAATAATAGGGATTGGATACATAAATGATTCCTCAGTTATAATAATGCGACCCTAATCAATACCAACTTTTTCATTAATTCGGCCCGACTTTTTGTTCCGAAAAAAATAAGTTATGCAAATTTTAATCTGTTGTAATTTTAATCTGTACATATAAATTTGCATCTTTTAGTCGTTCTGTGAAGCCATTCGCGATGATGATGATGGTTCTATTCCTGAATTAGAAAATAAAGAAGTTTGGCAATGCGTGGATAGATCAAGTCAAATGCATGGTAATTTAATAAATGACGTCAAACAACTCATGGTTTTAAATGCGGAATTGGAAACTGCTGTTGAAGTCCTTAAAGGTGAAATCTGGACTCTAAATGAACAACTCAAAGGGGTAAAATTTTCTCTCACTAAGCGTCAAAGATCTAGGCTATCTCAATATGCGAAGCATACTAAAAATAGTAAAAGGTAAATTTCATGCCAGATTAGTCGAGATAATTGTCAGTGATAATTTATATAGGGTTTTGTTCCTTAAGAGAAATCAGCGAAATACTTGAATAATTTCAAGTCACTGGTTGATCGGGAAAACTTGTCGGAAAAACTGTGCGAGCTTTCACAGCGTCATGAGGAAGAAATTGAACGTGCCCGTGAACGCGAACATGATTTGGAAGAACAAAAGGATATGGCCGAAAGAAGCCAGCGACAGGTATATATTATAAATTAAGATTTTATTTTTCTAAATATTGAAAATTTTCTAATTTTAGGCAGCTTTGGCTGAAAATGAAAGCAATCGTCGTCTAGTTGAATGGCAAGAAAAAAGTGCGCAAATGGAAAGCAGTCGCATTGAGCTCGAAAATGCATATGCAAAACTATCGGAATACTATCAGCAGTTGCAACAAGCTTATAATGCTTTATACACCCGATTTAATACGTGTAAAACTGATGGCAGTACACAGACAGTAGTGGATAGCAATACTTTCAAAAATAGCAAAGTGAAGTTCAAGATTATGTTTCAGAAATTTCGCTCACTTTGTTACTTCTAATTTTTTTTCTAATTGATGTGGTAGCAGGATGGAAAGAAGTAGGATATATCAAATCAAAATTAATATCACCATAATTAAATTAGAAATATGATGATTTTGTTTTACTTAAGTTAAACTACAGAAGTATGTATGTTTTTTATAACAAAGTTTTTAAGGAATTTGCTGAGATGGTCGAGCATTTAAAAAATGAACTGCTGCAACGGGAAACAGAATTAGAGAGACAAGCGATGGAATTGCATCATGTTCGCTGTTTGATGCAGAGGCATCTTCACATAACTCTAAGGAAAGTCAGAAACTTGGAAGAAATGAATTTGAAATTGAAGGTACTTTTTTGGGAGGAACTAAATGTTTACTTCATGTCCAGACAAGTCGAATAATTTAAACAAAAAAAATTTCGAAATTGAGGATTTAGCATGATTTAATGTTTCCATTAAGCTTTTAATTTATTGAAGCTAGGAAGTTGAAATAATAATAATATTATGAAGGACATCATCGTGAACAATGTACAGACAGTTCAAGTTGAACTACATGAAGCTTTCAAAGAAATTCATTCATTTGCTGAGAAACTGATTGTCAAACGGTTTAAAGAAAAAGAAATAAAGGATACCGAAATCGCTTTAGCAATGCAGCAGCTTATGAATGGCGTACTAACAGTAAGTTCTTGAATATCGCGTAGAATTCTCTCACTTACCGCCTTTCCAACTTTTCGTATAAAAGTTTCATCAAGACACATAAAGTACTTTTGTCATGGAAGCGCCATAATTATCTTAAATTATCGTCTTCCACAAAGATATTCAAGTTTTTGTTGACAGTTATAGTCACCAGAACTCTAAAAAAGTATAGTTCTTAATATTTCATAATGTTCCTAATAGGATTGATTTGCTTTTCAGGAAAGCATTCCACAAACAAAAGATTTGTCACTGCCAATTATTATTGACGCTGTCAATAAAAAATTTTTAGAGACGGAATCTGAAAATATTGCTCTGAGAAACGATTTATTGAATGAAAATAAAGCAGCTTTAGAAATGAAAATACAGCAGGTCATTTTTTTCTTACAAATCAATTTATTTTTCTCCATGAATTTTTCAGTAATTTGAATTTCTATATGGTTAGTTTTCAATATTAAGATTGGTACTGTTCTTATAAGTAAAGAAAATTTGTTTTGCTTCCCATTGCTATCAGATTGAGATCTGCAATATCCTTAATTTTCAGGATGTTTTTGAAAAAAATGAAGAATCTGAATTAAAAATTAAAGAACTGGAAGATCTACTTCAAATAACTCAGATATCATTAACCGAACACGTCGTCAGATGCCAACAGCTTCAAGCTAAACTTGATCTGGTGGATTTATCTATATTTATTTCTTCCAAAAATTTGAAGATTTGTTGAAATGAATTTTCCCATTCCTATTAATTTCTATTGTTAGTTTATTAGTAATTAGTTGCGGTAATTTATCAAATAAGAGTGTTAGTTTCTGGAAGAACTATATTACCATTTTCCAGCTCGGCTCAGCAACGGATCAAAGCAGTGTGGCAGGTTGATTTTGTCAATTCATTGTATTCATTCATATTGCAGCGTTCAACTTCAGTTTTTTCTGAACTAAGAGATATTCTGACATGATAACCTTTAAGCTGATTTACTACCAACGATAATTTACGATTCATATAATAATATAAAGCATCAATTTGATCAAAATGAAAATTTGAGAACTAAGGTCTTGAAAATTTCTACTTTTGTCTTTATAAAATATCTAGAATTTGCAGTTAATAAACGCTTAATTTTTGATAGATTTAGGTTTTTCAATAATTTTGCTTAGCATATGCATGTGTGAAAAAATTTTTGCTGGGAAAAAGAACAATTTATTACAATTGTACAATGAAATACTAAATTCAATATTTAGATATTTCAATTAGAATCTAAATTTCTTTTCTGTCATTCTTAGTATGCTTGTTTTTGTTTTTTTTTCGCAGGGAATTTCAACATTTAGCATTCGCACCTCATTCTATTTCAAAAAAGCCTTTAATGGATTTGCAGCAGCAAAATGTGAAACTGATAGTAACAATCCATGGAATTGCTCCACACCATGTACGATTTGTCGTGAGTTGAGGCAAACTAAACAGCCCGCTCTGACACCGCAACTGCAATTAGCCATTTTAGCGGCTCGCCTGACAACTAAAATAGCCGACAATGATGCTTTATTCCGATGCAATGCTGAACTCGCCCAAACAAACCTGAGACTGCAGAGCGAGGTTAGCGAATTAAGGAAGCAAATGGCCAGGTACGTTACATCTACCAGTAACACTGGTATCTCATCTGTTGATCAACAGTCACTACTTCAACCGCAACATATTCCAAAACAGTCTTCGAATCAATTTTTGGAACAGAAAGTGATGCATAAAAAAGAAAAGGAATTTGCATGGAATGTTGAAGATTTCGATGCAAAGTTAGTCAGTACGAAATTCGAAAATGCTCATCAACAATCTTCACTAGATCAACAGACTGCTGAGTTCATTATAAAGGATGAAATCAAAATGCTTGGCGTAAGAGAGTTAGAATCCCAACAACAAGATAAAAGAGGTTTGAGAAAGAAGTTGAGTGTAAGTGGAAAATTTGAAGAGCAAAATGAAAAAATGGAAAATAACGCTGAAGGATTTAGGAAATGCCTAGGATCCCAAGGAGAATACTGTTTGAAACATAAAATTAAGATGGAACAGCTGAAGAATGGATTCGAGATAAAAGAAGATGTCAAAAATCAGCAAAAGTTGGAAAAAACATTTGAAGATAAGAAATTGGAAGTAAATCGAGTTAGTAGCAAAGAATTATTGTTACTAAAGAGTGAAAATACACATCTAACAGATTCCATAAGAAATTCAAATGAAGAATCGGAGAAGTTGAGAGAAGAATTACAATCTACTAATACGCCTTGTGGAGATGAAGGAATACATCGTAAACTACTTCAAGCGAATTTCACTGATATATTGAAGAAAGAGAAAGAGGAAGTTAAAACGAAATTAACTGATGAGAGTAATTGGATTTTGGATGATGTTCCAGAACAGTTTCAAACATCGCTGGAAGAACAAGCAAAGGATATTTTTGGGGATAGTATGGTAGCGGAAGGCAAAATGCAGTCGTTGCAGGAATTGGAAGGACATCTTCAACAAAGAGAAATTGTGATGCATGAAGTCGAAAAAAAGAATAAATCTCTGGGTGAACAGTTGAAATCACAGGAACAACTGAATGAAGGAATGCAGAAGAAACTTGATGCAACAGAAGAATGCAGCATGACATTGGAAGAGATAAATGTGAACATGGAACAAGAAATCACTGATCAGAAGAAAAAATACGAACTGATAATGGAAAAAAGCAAATTAAGAGATCAAGTGGAAAATACAGTAATAATGAAATTGCGTGAAGAAATTATATCACTTAAGCAGGAAAATGAAAGCCTAATTGTAGAGTTAACTAGGAAACAATCTTCCCTGGATAAGGAGAAGGAAAGGATGAAAGCTGAATTAATAAATTTAAAATGTCAGTTAGCAAATCGCGAAATCGTCTTGGAAGAGTTGACGACAAAATTAAAACACATGCAAGAAAAAAGTATCCATATGCAACGACAGTTAGACGACAGTGGTATGCAAATGTGTGATCTGCAGAAAAAAGAAGTTAATCAAGAATTTCATCAACAGTTTGTCGAAGCAGAAAGAAAAATAACGGAATTAGAGCACAAACTAGATCAAATGGTAAAACAAAACGGGTTGTTGAAAAGTGGAGAACAGAAACTAATGGATGCTCTTGCGATTTCTAACAAACAGCTCGCAAAAACGGAATCTAAAAATGAGAAATTGGAGTCAGAAATTTCTAACTTACAGAATTCATTATTGAAAGCTAGAGAAGTGACTAAAAAAATGAATTATTTGGAGAAGTCAGTGGTGCGTGATGAAACGAATCCTGCAGTCGAAGCGCATGGAAAGGCAGAAGAAAGGTAAATTATCAATTACTCATTATGAATTTCTTGTTGCTTAGCTTTTTTGTCATGCAAATGTATCATTGACAGATGTGCTACAAGCTCTTGAAAATAGATAGTTCGAGATTCACCGACTGTTTATTCCGTTGTTATGATAATAAATTCATAATTTAATTATTGTTTAATTGAAGTCCGGTAACAATGAAACAATTTCACAGCTCTATGGTGATCAGACGTTACCATCCGATGCAGGAGATGGTATGAATTTAAATTTAGTGGTCAGAATATATCAAAGTTAAGTCAAGTTGAATTTTAATTTTCACTGAAGATAAATTTTATCTTTTTATGCTTAAGGCAGTTGGATCGAAGAAAGAATTCAGTGAGCCATCAAGCAATAACACATTAGTGAAGGAAAATGTTAAAGAAATGCAAACAGAATTCAATGATTTGGAAAAGGTAATTTTATATAACTGCTTTTTCTCATTCAAATTTTTTAGCTTTTTCACGATTGTTTGGATTTTAAATTAACATCTTTTCGGTTTTGATGTAGCCTTTTATATATTTGTCTATTTTCCCTTAAAAATGTTTGGAAGAAATAATTTTATTTCTTGGAATTATAATTTTTTGAAAGTTTTTGTAATTAAATTTTCAGATGAAATTGCAATTTTTTAATGAAATTTCCTTTGATAATGATAACTTGTAGAAAGAAGAGCATTTTTAGGCAGTACTGAAGACATATCCAATGCCTCGTGTTGCTGTAGCACTTCTCGAAACTAACTTTCGAAAACCAGTAGAAAGTGCGAACAGTTTTAGTAGTAAAGCTTCTGTAGAAAAAATTTCAGCTTTTGATAATATTAGTACTGTAAGTGAATCTTGAGTAATTTCTACATTTAAACATAGAATCAATGAAGTTAGTACTTTTCTTTCTTTTATTTCTTTTAAAGTATGTACAATTTAATTTCAGCCTTTGGAATTAGCGTCACAAAAAACGACTCACTATTTCTCTCAGATGGTCAGTGTTCGTTTGCTTTGTGTGTTTTATAAAAGATTATATGTGTTTTATTTTTCTTTCTGTTTATTGAAATCCTAAAATTATATCTCAATACCAGAGCGTCAGGTATCACTTTTCCTTAGTTTAATGACGCTTGTGGTTTTATTAAAGTTTTGTGTAAAATTTTAGAACGTTTTTTGTTACGCCTTATTCATCTTTGCATCGAACCGTAGCGAAAGGTGGAAAGATGAAAGGTGAAATTTTTTCATTTCTCATTCTTTCAATATTTTAGAAATTTCTAAAAATTTCAATATTTTTAATTTTTGGACTGAAAGCTTTTTCAGAGTGAAGATAAATTACGGCGGCGAAAAGGAGGTAGTAGTGCATTGCAGGATGTTGAGAAGATATAGTAAATAACTAAAATAATAAAGAAGTGGCTTTTAGGATTTTTCCCTGTCTTCATGCTAATTGATCTTGTTATTATTATTTATCCGGTTTATCAATTCTAAATTATTTTCTTTGCCGCAATTATTTGTTCGCTATCTCAACATTTTCTATTCATGTAATTGGTTGTAACATCTTTCCATTTACCGTTTGGGTTTTTGCGGATGTCTATGAGCAACATTTGTCTTTTTCACATTCTTAAGCTTGTAATCATATTTTTTATTCACTTCATTTCAATTTGTTTTTTTGTATAACATTATTTGTTTGATTAAATACTCAGAATAGTCTTCGCTTACAGTGTTATGGAAAAGCGGAGCAATTTACTAATTTTCAAACTGCTTACAATGTTTTAAATTAACTTATTCTTCGCACTAAGTTTGTCATTTCTCAGCTATTTGCTACTCCCTTCCTTCTTAGAAATCCGATAGAAATAGGTGCAAACGTTTTTGCATTTGCGTTGGTCGGAAAAATGCATTTAGAGAAGTATACTGAGAGAGCAAAAGTAGTTTGGTAAGGATTTTAATTGTCCTTCGGTACTATTGCAACATATATGGAATAAAACGATAGAATTGACTAATAATTTGTAAGTAGCATGAATGCGTTATGAACTAGTCACAAATGAAATAGCGCATTATGGGTGCGTCTGGTTGTTAAAAAAAATTTTTATTTTAAAATTATTCGGTGCAAAGTATGCTTTGAAGGACAATGTTGAGACCTGCTAGATTTTATAATGGCAGTTTCAATAGCAATTATTGAAATCTAAGTCTTCTTATAGTGTTTGGAGCATTGTGTTGATGTTGAGTGTGTTTAAAATAAGTTATGGAAGTATAAAAGAAAGTTTTATCATTTGTAACAATTTTTGGAAGATGGAGTTCATTGAACATTGTTTCTGGTTAGAATGCCAACCATTCTAACCGTAGAAGCTTTTCAGCTATAAATCCGGGAGAATACGGCAAAAACGGCGATTATAGGTTGAGGATCCAGGGACACTGAAGAATTTTTAAACTAAAAACACTTAATGATCGAAGAGCAGTGAGTTTTACAGATAGTTCGGATCAAATATCAAGAGGATTGAAATAAGCGATTCAAACAGAAGTTGAAAAGATTCCAGTTGGTGTTTTTATCAAGTTGAAGATTTAATAGTTTCGGAAATAAGGCTTCAATTTCTGGGGATTCTGTCACGCTTTCTTCGAGAAATGCTCATAACATAATATGAAGATGTGAAGCGATTTTCTTTTTTCAGTTTCAATGCTAACGAAATACAACGGTGAATTTACAGAAGTTATAAGCCAGAGAGAAACTCAGTTTGCTCGTTACCTAAATGAAGTCGGTGTACAAATTGATGACTTTCGAGTAAGGAAAAATTCAACCTCAGTAGAAAATATGAGCGAAATAGTCGTATGTGCCATACTTACTGTCTTAATAGAGAACAGGAATTATATGAGAACGGCAGAAACCATACATTTGGGAGGGTGACGAAATTTCTCCTTTCATTTCTTCAATCAGATCTTTCACTTCTGTTGGTTAGCATTTGAAACATACCTTACATATTTCTTGAAAGTAATCTGGACTATCAATATCCATTGCTATTTTTACAACGAATTCGTGGTTCTATCGATCCATGAGAAGTATGATTTTAATTTGTCTGGTAGAATTTCGATCATTTAGAATAGGACAATTTATTCGCTGTACTCTGATCCTATGATTTTTACTTATTTTAAGTGAATTATGCTTTGATTTCAGCTAGAGGAAGGCATTGAAGTAGACGAAGTAAAAGCGTGGTACATATTCGAAATATAGTCATAACTTAATTAGTCATACTTTTCTCCTCATATATTCAATCCGGTTTTTATGAAACTATTCATCTGTATTTGTTACACAATCAGTCATCTATCCGACATATTGCTTAAAAATAGAATTTGAGATTGAGGTCTAATTTATATTACCGTGAAAACTTCTCTTGCAGAAAAAATGGTTAAATTGTATATTGGAAGTCGGTAATTTCAGCACTAGTTTTTTTAATATCGTTCTCATGTTGGTAGTATAATTTGTTCACAATTTCTTTTAATCTTCAGAATATACAAATGATTATTACTCATACTAGCCAAACCTGACGGATCGTCTTTATCGTTATTTATGCATGATTCATCACAACGATGAATGTTACTGGACTAAATCTTCGTTATATGCTTCTCTTCTATTTTATTCTTTTGCATACGGCCTTTTCGATGTAGCAAATTTCAAATTTATACGTGATATATTCTTATCACTTTATTTTTGATTGTTTTCGAATTGTTTTTGATTTCAGTTAGGTTAGATTTTCATTCCATGTTTCACATTGCATCCATCTAAATTACTCATTCGAAACTTCTATAAAAAATATATTTAATATCTGCCTTATTTTTCACTTACATAGTTCAATTTCAACTCTTATATTTTGAGAGTTTGGAAAATCTTGCGTGTCTGTTAATCCAACGTAAAACAATGTTTTACAGCAAAGCACGCATTAAGCAATAACAATTCCATTCATAAGGTAATGATACGATAGTAATGGCGCAACTAGAGAAAATAAGAAGAAGAGGTAGAAGACTTGTTCTCGAAACCAGCATAATCAACAAAATGATAATCTTGCATAATAACCAGAAAATCTGAAATGTGACAAATGAGACTTCATTTGTTCGCTTGAAAACGTTCATCCGTATTATAAAAGTATGCAATAAATCTAACAAAGAGATTTCAAACATATGTACAAACTAATTACATTTCTCCTAATTACATTTAGGTAGGTAAATATATTTTTCGACCTCAGTAGCATACTATGAACAAGAAAAATATACCGAAAAAATGATATGGGGTAAAAGAAGTGACGACAAATTGCTGAACAACCCAATAAGTAAAGTGAGTGTAGATAGGATCCAGCAAAGTGTAAGTGCCCAAATTATAGTTACCACCAAACTGAAAGGCGAACCTATTACATAGAAGTATATGATATGTGAAAGTCCAGAAGATCCAGAACAGTTAGGATAGGATTTTATTTTTTTGATGTTTTTTCTATAAACATTTTATTTGAAAATTGTAAGGAGATTTTTTTGGTAATTTGCAGATAGCAAGCAATTCAGAAATAAAAAAATGAGTTTTACAAGTATCATTGGATATTGTTTGTAAAGCAGTGATCTCATTTATCATGAATTTTCTTCGGAAGATTATAGCTTCTAACACATGGATGTTACATTGAATTTGAAAAGAAAGTTCTTTAACTTCCAACAACGGAGTAGAATGAATATCTATGTAAGAAACCCAGAGCTTCTATGTAAGAGAATAACTTACCGACTTTCACCATCATAAAAATTATGAAAATTGTGATGAAGTAAGACCGTATTTTCGATAAAATGACTGCTCGCCAGCATTAGCTGTATAACAGCCAATATGGAAATAACCTTTTTAACCGGAAAATATTTTGGTCCAGAATTAGAAGATAATAAGTCCTTTTGTTCTTTTTCTTGCTGCATTCCTTTTCTGCAATCCTCCGAATGATTTCCATTCATTTTAATTCGGATATCAGTTTTGATGAACTTCAAAACATTCATATTTTAGAGCGGGATTTGCAAAATGCTCCTAGCAAAAATTATAAAATTGCGGGCTGAATGAAAATAAAAAATTATAATTTATTCCGGTTTAAGGCTACCTTTAATCCAACACATTTAATTTTTCCTATACCAAAATCGTTTTGATTCATGTTTCTCTGGTTTTTTGTTCACCTTTCTCATCATATTATTTTGTTTACAAATAAATTAATTGGATATTACTAGAACTTATAGCTTCCTATATTTTCTAGCTCAAGTCTAAAATCCAATTAGCATTTACATTGATTTCTGAGTTTAAAAGCAAATGCAGATAGATAAGTGAAAAATGAAAACTTTTCATGGGCAGAGTTTTTTCAACGTCAGAAATTTGATATTGCAAATATTTGGTGTCCTGTTTATATATATGTATAGATGATGTGTTCAAAAAGTAAAATTCCACGACTCAGAAAACGGAATTTTTCTAATTCAAACACAAGGTTATATTTTCTAAAATTTCTGTCCGAAAAATTTGTCTCGAACTTTGAAATCAATTACAGTTTTGATGTCTTGAAGATGTATCACAAATCACAAATCATTATTCAAAACTAAATAAAAGACTGCAATTTGATTTGAAAGAAATCAATTGGGGCAGTTTTTTGAGCAAACTTTTTTAATTAGCTTTAAAAAGATAGACATTTTCAATCATTTTTTGTTTGACTTAAAACTTTTTCGCTTCCCTGAAACGAATCCAAATTTTGTCTATAAATTTTTTGCATTTTCCTCGTTAGGGGTTAGAAATGGGAAACGGTAACAAAGTTACTATTAAAAGTATCAATTCAACATCTTTTATTTCCTCTATGAAGCTTCAAATTACACTGATCGTAAAAGAATTATTAAATGGTAATCAACTGCATTCTTCGCCAGACTCAAGTTTCTGGATGATGTGCTTCTCATTTACTGAACTCTTCATTTAGATTGCAAAGCTTAAATCCCAATATGGATTACGTTTTTCCATCGCCTTTGACTTTTGCGTCAAAAAATAAGTAATCAGTTCTTCATTCGACAGTACAATGTCGATCCTTTTACTCCTATCAAAACTCTGCGGTGTGGAATTTAAAATCCGATTAGCGACTGTACTAAGTACTTCTGAATTTTCGAAGCTAATCTGAATAATATTGCCTCACCTTGTTCCATTCAGCAATAGTTTTAATCTAACAGAGCAACGCATTTAACACTACAGTATCCAGCAAAAAATATAATCAGGAAAATGCAATCAAGATCCGAATTTAACATACCTATGAAAATGAAATTTATGATTCCAGGAGAGGTGGGTGGGTATTTTACCGATCCGAAACTAATTATTTTGCTTTTCCTCAACTTTTTTTTTCCTGATTTGTCAGAAACACCACAAGCATTGACTATAGCCTTATATTTGAATGCAAATGTAATGAAAAATTTGATGATAAACCTGAATTACTTTCAACAAGCAGATGAATGGCATAGAACACTATAACTTACAATATAATTATTAACCACTCAGTAATTGCTAAATAGAAAATAAAAATGAACAATCCGCGAGAACATACAAAAAAATTGCAGAATCAAATATGTCAAGAACTGATAGATAGAGAAAATGCAAAGTAAATAAATAGAACAGTCTTAAGAAAACATTTTGCTAATACAATGTAATGGGAAATTTATCTGAACTGCGAAAAATCCTAAAACTCCTACATGCAATTTAATTTGATCCAGTTCGGAGTATTTCTGGCAAAACTTTCCTTAGCTAACAGCTTTCTTGTTCAATCCCATGAAAAACATAACTTCATGATTTCGAAATATAATCTGCGTACATCGCTACGATAAATAAGAACAAAGTGTAGCAATCTCCGGAATTAATGATAATGAAAACCTATTTAAATTGTAAATAGCGTTCTTCATTTTCTATTATATTATTTTCAAAAAGAATTCAACTGCATTTTTCATCATCCTTTGACATGCTTAAACCGAAATGGTTTATATCTCTCCTCAGCAATTCTGGAAGATCGATTTCTTTTTCAGTTAGGATATGAGAGAAAATGAGTATAGTAATGCAAAATCACATACAAGGGCCTCGACAGAAGGCTGTCACAATTTAAGATTTAATGAAAACACAGTATAACAATACAAAAATGTGAGACAAAAAATAACAATTAATAGCTACTGGTGAAAATAGTGACATGAAAGATGATTTAAAAATAAAAATTGAACTGGAATTACATAATGCTCGGCTTCTCACCACGCGCAAATATTGCATCTCGTCCAACCTGTACTACTGCTGGATAGTTCTGTGCGTGTTTCGCATTAAGATTAACAGTATAAACAGCGCGCTGATAGCGATTACGGAAAATACCATCATAGATTAAACCATCATCCCACTTCACTTTGATCTTTAATGTATTTCAATGAACGATAATGAAGTAAATACTAGAAATATCAATAATGAAATTGATGAAATGTGAAAGGACACCTCCTTAAATTTTCAAATCTCCTTTAATTTACCACTGAATATTTTCTTGAATGCCATATTAACTGATGATATAAAATGATGTAAAAAAATCTTTTCTTACTTCGTCGAAAATCTAATCTTCATTTTAACATTCTTCCAAGAGATAATGAAATACGAAGTGGTGCTTAACGTGCCAGCCATATTTCTAATATCTTGTAAAATTAAAAATATTTACTACGATATTTTTTAAGGCTGAAATTGATGAAATTATATAAAAACTGGTTCACAGAAATTTTGTACACATTTATATAGAAATGAAGGACCTTAGCTCCCGGTACATGCCATCCACTGCAGTTCAATCGCGAGCATTCACATTCGATAATGTCTTCTGATGGCAAATCATCACTCCAGTTACGATCCATAAAATTTACGGTACAACAATCATGATATTCAATACTGGAAACCGTTCCTTTGAGTAAACGACCACAATCGTCCGGACAAACACGAACGTTGTCACCAACTGATATTGCTGATGTATTTACTTCACCTATTAATTTTAGAATTCTCATTTAAGTATTTTTCTTTCATTCCCTACATAAATCTCGGTGTATAAGTTTTTAAATTACGAATACTATTAAATAGATTATTAAGAATTATTCGTTGAATTTCACCGTCATGAAATAAGATTCTCTATGTAATGAAAGAATTTCTCTTAAACTCGAACTAACCGTCGTTATGCTCAGGACAGACAGCAACAGTAAGATCTGGCCAATTACGAAATTCAAAAGAAACGCCTGCTAGACGACCACATGTTGCATGAAACAGTGTATCATCGCACGAAAGACATTTTAACAATCCTGAAACATTAATTTAAATTATAATATTTTATAACTGATCTATCACTAAAGTCAAGTTGCAGTATTTTTTAATTTATCACTAAAAACTCCAAGTTTTACATGAAATTAACAATTTCTTCACCTTCACGTGAGTGCAAGCAAAACTCGCATTCAAATTTGCCTCGCTCACAATTCTCGCCGAAGGCTCCCATATATTCTTTATCCATGAGATCTGGATACTTGTTCGGCGCACAAAACTTTGGTGGTGGCAAAGTGTAAGCTGATGTTAGTTTAACTGGATCCAGAAAAACTGTGCGTCGGTTTAATAAAGCACAAATAACATGAACAAAATCTCCTTCACTCTGTAAGATACCAAATCAAATGTGAACTGAAGCAGTAAAACAGATTGATAAATACTTTCGATTCCTTAATTTGATTAAAAATAAAGTCAAAGTCCAAATTATTAAATTATGTTAAAGCCAATAGTCTCAGAACAAACATTTTCACAAGGTATGAGAGCTCCACCACGTAGTTCGCAAAGATGACAACTTGCTGAACGTAATGTCAAGTCATCTCGTTGTCTACAACGTACGCATTTCCACTGCGTTATATCTGAAAAAAAATATATCTAAGAACTTCTGGAGATCTAATTCGAAAACTGCAACTAAATAGAAGATAGTAACAGAATTAAGATCGATTAAACCTGAAAGGAGAATACAGGTAAAGAATCCAAACGTAACTTATGCATATTTCTAGGTTACTTTGCAAACTAAATTTGAATTCCAACTACACATGAGAACTAAATACCATTAGGGATATTTCCAATCGGATAGCAGCCTTCATGTACAACGACAAAACAGTTAGCGCACTGAAACAATCGGTCATTACAGGCAGTATCATCTTCATTTATGCTATAGGTATCGGGATTTGTCTTCGCATAATACGCACGCTTCACAAGACGCTGCGATCTGAAATGTATTACCCAACCTATGATTACTACACCATTAACTCTATAGAATTAAGGCAATACAGTACGAAATAAGCTTTCGATATCTACTAAAAATTTCGTGAAGGGAAAACGAAAAATAATGTACTCCTAAAAAAAAATAAAATAGCTTACGTCAATGGTAAATCTTTTTTCTTTTCCATCAATGGTTTTGGTACAAAATACTGACATATAGAGCAATGTGGGGTATCATAAGCGTGACGAATATTAAACTCTTTTTCAGCGTAAAGACTTCCAGGAAGATTCGACCATAAATCTCGAACCTGAAGAAAAAAAAAGAAGTGAATAAGAATCAATAATGAAATAACAGTTTTGAATATTTGGTAAAATTAATATCAAGAAAACATACGCTGCGAGGCAACTTCCATTACAATTAGCTATAACTACTCCAGGGAACATCACAATATTTTATTGTGGTTAAATAAAACCAAAGATATATCAGAAACTTAATGGAAATTACCTCTTTCTTCCATTTAGTATTTACAATAATATTTGAGACCACTGTCGACATTTCTTGCTCGTAATTATTCATGTCACCATCAAATCCTTAGATGAAATTATTGATTATTGTTTCAGAAATTGACAGCAAAAAAAAAATGCAAATTAAAAGCAAACGAAAGTTTTAGCATACCAGAACTTTCTGTATCGGTATCATCTTCAACATGAGGTCCACGTGCGCCGCCACTTTTCTGAGTTTTTCGACGTTTTTTCCTCTCCACTGCCTTCTCATCATATACTGGTTGACGTTTCGAACATGTCACTCTTCCTGAATTCAACAAAATCATATGAACTCAAGTAGAAATGAAAATTTAATTCAGAAGAGTGCCTCAGAAAGCTAATGCCTTTTAATAAATCGACAGTTGCAACTTCATTAAAAATAAGTTACTTCTATCTTTAACAAGTCGCTCGCCATACCAGTACTGGTACCATTCATCATATTCAGTAGCTCGATATGCCTTCATAAATGGGCGCATATCAATTTCAACACTATCTGAGCGGCAACCACATACCAAAGCATTCTTACCTTGAAAAACCAACATATCTGATTAAAAACAAAGAATTTAGCGTCATGAAAAAATTTGGTAGCATAAAAAACAAAATTAATTTAAAACAGAAATGTCATATAAGTCTTCAAAAATTCTGACCAAAATCAATCCATCGATCGGATCCAAAATTTGTTGATTCTGCACAGTTATAGCCAATATTAAAACCCATGTGATACCCCTGAAAAAATCAACATTAGAAAAATATAGAAAGATGTGTTTATAGTTAATTTTCAACTAAATACAAAAAGAAATAGAAAGCAAATATACCCGTGGAAATGTAATTATAAATTCGTTTGCATACTGAACCATTGTTCCGTATCTAATGTTGTTTTTTCGCAAGATATATGGAGAGATCATAAAAGTTTTGTGGCGTAAAAATGATTTGCATGATTTTGCTGCGGATGGGAAACATTGTGCAGCAAAACGCTCAAAACGACCCAGAGAATCCGTAGCTATAGCATACCAGAACTAAATAATTACAAGCTGAAATGAAGCACATATTTGGAATAACCGTATAAATTTACTCTCATCCGAAATCTTTACTAATATAAGATTCAGATTATACTAAGGCAGTTACAATATAACTTAGATCTCTTAAATAAAGTGTAAAATTATCCAATATAGCAAATACAAAGTGAAGAAAAGCAATTATCATCGAATCCAATGAAATCTTTGGAAAGTTATACGTAAAGATCAATAAAAATTAATGACAAAAATTCTTGCTGGAAGTCAAAAGTCGAAATTTTATCAGACATACAGCATCTCCCTAACTAGTAAAAAAACACTCATTTGGGATGAGAAATGTACGGTTATTCCAATATTGAGAGAATTAATAAAAAGATAGTGCAAGTGCAATGAAATAAATACAATTGTGCTATTAGAGTGATATTAACAATAAACGACCTTTGGTTTACCAAAATGAACATAATTGATGGAATAAAGATCCATGTCTTCAGGATGCCATGGGAAGGTTGTTTTCCACATACCAAAGTACAAATAAACTGTGTTCACTCCTTTAATTTTCACCTAAAACCATAAAATTTGAAGCTATCAGATTAGGACTTTGAGAACAAGGAATGCTCAAATTAAATTTAAACAATCTCGGCTGAAATCTCTGCTCGTGTAGAAAGAAAATAATCGAAAATGAAGCAGGCGCCCACCAAAATTTCAATAACTCACACTGATTGGGTGACTGCTTTTGTATGATTTCGATAAGTTGCACATCAGCTCAGCATTCCGGAAATAATGCTTAACAACTGAATTAGTAAACGAAATTCCCTGACAAAAAGTCAACTAACTGAGATCATAATCAACACAAAGCTACTGAACTATGATTTTTGAAAAATTAAAATTACTTACTCCACTATCATCTAGCATATCAAGAACTGTGCCCAAATGATTCATATTGAATTCTCTAAGATTTTCGTCGCATATCGTTCCTGGTGAATCGGCACCATAAACTGGTTCGCCTTGTAACACATGCTTCCAATAATATCTGAATTCACGATACTTCAATACGAAGAAGTTCGAACATGTGTGTATAAATTGTTTCTCAGCCAAAACTTCACAAGCTTTATTAACTTATCTTTTACATATTTCAAGTTTAACGGAGAAAGAAAAGATACTATAAGTTAATCATAAAATTACTTCTCAATCTCTTGCAGTGATAAATCACTCTTTGGAAAAGGTGATTTTTTTGCAAGCGCGCGGAATTCACGTACAGTAATTGATCTCCGATATAATCTATTTGTTTTGGTATACACTCCTGCATTTCCCTCTATTTTTTCTTTGACTGGTCTGGAATTTTGATTTTTGAATTGATTTCTAGCAAATCTTTTACATTAAAAGATGAAACATTACAGGGAAAGAACACTTACTGATCGATGACATAGTTATCGACATCCGAATAGTCGCCTGATTTCCTAGCGTGAAATTCCGGCGGGGGTACGATCTAAACTACAAATATATAGTAAAAAAGTACAACTGAGAACTGAAACATAAATATCAAAGTTTAAGTTCCAAATCAAGATCATGATAATAGACTGAAGCGTCACTTCACAACTCCAAGTTTCAACGAAGATGTATTGCTGATTAATATGCTCACTCAACATGCATTAAATAAGGACGCTGTCTTCGAAATTACTGAATACTTTAACTGTCCTTCAACCTTCATAATAGATGTCACTTCATAGCTTCCTAAAGGTGTTGGGGATGCTCGGAAAAAGGTCATGACTAAAATAAAAGCTTAATCTTGGTCCACTTGTTTCAATAAAAATTGGTCTGAAATATCTTTCATCATAAACAGTAACTTTTGCCAAATTTACATATACATAGTTACACATACAAACACACAACACGCGTAAAGGCACACTATATGTACATTACAGACATACACATGTAAACATTTAAACAACTCTTCCCTTTTGAAATAACTTCCTTCTCCCCCCTGCATCACATACCTTCCCTTTATTGCTTCACTTTCTGCATTCTTTCCCAAATTCCTTTAAAACGAAAGTTTACATCAAATGCCACGTAACGATGCAACAGATAGATTTTGTGTTCAATGAGAATCCCCAACAATCATTCGTCTTCCTGTTTCAGGTTAAAGACAAATGGAAGAAGCAACATTCACTAGCTTTGAGAGAGAAATGTCTAAGTATGAAAGCGGAAGCAGAGGAGCTTAATTTGGTCAGTTAAAAACATTTTTTTAATGAATTTTTTTGCTAAACAAGTTGTCAACGCTGTCGACAATCAGACTTACTATTTCATTCAATGAAATTAAATGCAAGACGCCTTTACTCTACACATTTCATTAACCTACAAAATGTCAAATTGATGTCTAGTGAAGAAATAAGATAAGTTAGTTAGTTGCTCACACCGTTTTCCCAAAATGCGTTTCTTAATTATCAAAGGAAGCAGGGTACTATTTACTGCTCGCTTTAGCTTTTTAAAATTTAGTTATTTAACAAACACATTTTATAATCAGTTCTAAAACAGCTTATGAAATCAAGTGATGTCTAATGACACAAATAATTAGTCATTATTTTATTCTAAACATGGTTTCCATTTCTCACCATGAATAATGGAGTAATCTACTGACATTTTATCCTTCGGGAAAGCATTGCAGCTATCGGACAAAAAAGCCTATATCCAAGAGCAAAGTGATGCTACATCAAATTTTCACTGTGGAAATACCACACCTTCTCCCACTTTTCTTCAATCCAAACATGGATTAAATAAACACAAACTTCGTCTGATTGCTTTTCGCAACTTACCTTTTCCAATTCGTATCTAAGACACGCCTAAAGCATTATTTCCACCAATGTTGAAGCTAACTGTGGTGGTGAATCGATATTGAAACAATAAGGACCTGTACGTTTACACAGAACTAATGAAATATTTATAATGTTAAGAAATCATCCGCTCCTGTTGTAGTATGCTCAGTTAGACAGCAAACTAAGTATCTTCCATCATTCGTGGGTATTTCTCACAGTATAATTGTCAAATAATATATATTATATCTTTACAAAAGAAAATGATACAACTTAGATAATTTTAGTAGAATATTATCATTTTGATGGGAATAAGGCATGGGAAGAGTTTAATGTTGAAACATTTGGGAATTCTGGCATAAGCAAAAATTGAGAAATTCTTCCGGGATATAATAAGAAAGTCCTCAAAGGTAAACAGATAATTGCGTTAATTTTTTTAATCTTATCTTAGATACCTCATGAGTTAGCTTAGGTGGTATTCATCCCTTATTGAAGGCTATCAAAAATGGATGGATTAGGAATTATATAAAAAAGTATTCTTTCGAGGAATGGTATTGAGTTACAGTCTTTTGACTTTTATGTAAAATGAAATTGGGTACATAAGATGAGTGGATGACGAAATACACCACAATGGAGAAATATAGCCAAAACGATGAGAAGGAGAACCTTTGCAATGCCGCAAATCAGATGAGCACGGTGCTGTTGTTCAATTCTGTTAATAAGTGCCGGGAAATCGCGCATTTCTTCAATGGTTGGATAGAAAACAGGCACTTCAACGGTACCAGTGGGTGCGAATGATGGATGATGTTGATTGTTGGCAGAGGTACTAGCCGCAGATGTATCCATAATTTATGTTTTAAAGGTCTGAAATTTGATAACAATTTTATGTTTAAAGTTAGTTTTGGAATTATTTCATTCATCTTGCATTTCCAGCTACAAATCAGAGTTGTTTGCTCTCGAAGCTGAATTAGCGCATTACATGCGGGTTATGATGACGATAAGAATTATCAGACTCTACCTTTAATCCATTAGAAGTAATAGACGCCACTTTATAATACTTATCAACGAGTATTTCGTAATGCTTCCTGTGTTTCTGGAAAGCGGAATTTCGTGGAAACAAACAAAAAAACATCTTACACATCAAATGAGTTACCAAATGAGTAATTCGCTTGATGTGTAAGATATTTTTCAGGAATCTCACTCACAGGTTATTTGATGCTGCAGCTTACAATACTAATGCTCTACAAACTTGTATAATCTTAACACATAATTCTTCTAATTTACTAATCATCAGTATGCATTAATGTACAATAAACTGACTGTTAACTGCATTTAAATGAATTTTTTAAAGTTTCGCATTGCGAACAGTCCACACAACATCCTTCTCTATATGAAGCAGCACTCTTCGACTCTTCATTTGTGTGTTAATAAAAATCAATATCACAACATTTTATGTGGATAGTTCGTGTTTATAAATTTATTTTGAAAATTTAGAACATTCTTCTAAGATCTTCAGACGACGTAACACAGTGTAACCAGACATCTTCTGTTGTTGCAACTTAAAGAAGAAAAAATGAATCACTAATTCTTAAGGTTCTCTTGCAAAAGACTAAAAACTAATATTGACCAGAAGCAGCGAAAGAGCCTTTTAAATCCATTTATTTTTCTCGATTCTTCATTCATATAAATCTATCAACTTTACATAATGACAGTTCCTTTTCAGCTGGAACCAAAAAACTATGCAGTTGCTTCCATAATTTTGATTTTTAAGGCTATTAAATTATCGCCTTTGTTTTTATAAATCGTACTATTACAGAGAAAAAAACTATTCAACACTAGCCTTCTCGAAGCATCCTTCCATAAGAAGCACAACATTAAGTCGTGACAATGAAGATGGCAAAACGATTATAGAAATAACTTCAGAAAATGAGTTTCTCGAACCTTACCGTTGAAGAGATTTTTTAAAGGAGAGACTGCAAAGAAACAAATCACTAATTAACTTAAATGTCGGCCATATTTGATCAGATTACAGATAGAGAAGCAACAGAATGAATGATCATTGTTCAATGGTCAAGTGAAATAAAACAAAATTAGCAAGGGACACAAGTGTGCAAGTCTTGTGATAACCAAAGCACACACGCACACACAGACAGGCACAAACACACACACTCGCATCTGCAATAGGCATGCAATGCTTTGAACATTCCAGCTCCGTCATCTGTATATTTTAATAGAACTCGACAACTTTGTTGATCCAAAAAAATTTTTTACATTTCACAAGTTCGAAGATTATTTGCAGTTTCTTGACAATATAGCTGCAGCTAGAAAAACCTATTATCAAAATTAAGTTAATATCATGACAAGCAGAAAAATTTCTTTTGCTACATATGAAGTGGAGCATACACAAACTGCCCTACCGTCCAGACATAAGATAATGGGTTTCATTTAAAGCTAAATACATGTAAAACTGGAAAACTACATGAAGTCAGGCGTTGCAAAAAAGAAAAACGTCTGCAAATCGAAAGCTGCATTTGGTTAATGACAGATACTCCACTGATTTAAAATGTAACTGACTGAAAAATCGATAGATAGCTACTCCTCTTGGCCAGGTAACCAAAATTTGAACAAATCAATCGACAATTGAGATATTGTCGACTGGGAATTTAATGAAAAAGATGACCAATGTTTCCGGAGGGGGTCTGACCTTCCTTTAATCCCATTTCCAAAACTCTCATTCTTTTTAACCGACGAATTAAAATTATTCCGCAATATTTAATGTCCACTGTCGATCAAACAAAACACAAAACCTACACGGCACAGAACAACCACCTACAAAGTTCCGCAAGTTAGTTGAATTCTATCAATCGCCACGATATTACTTGCGGCTCGCTATGCAACTGCAATGTCCTTGGCAATGATTTTGTAGATTTGCAACCCTCACGAGTCACCATCGTGCCGAAGATTCCGCTGGAGAGATCAGTCGGTTTAAGTTCACTGTTTCATCCCCCAATTTAGAACACCAAGGAATTTTGGAACGTCAATTAAAACTACTTCATTAATTGAGCCGTGATCGTTCGAATGTAATTGAACCAACAAAGATAAACAGAAACAACATACAGTGATTAAAATATATATTACTATAACAAATCTCATAAGAGCAACAATTAAATTGACAAGATTTTGCTTTTTCCCATCCAAACCAACCAAAAAGTTTTAAACAATATTATTTGTTCTCATTATCTATTTGAAGAGCATCGATGACCATTTGCGATATTTGATTAGTCAATTCTTCATTTTTCAGCCTTGCCTGTGTACTCATTGTTCTGGATATATTGTCTTCTTGGGGAATGAAATATCGTCTACAATATTCAAATAACAAAACCTGACAGAATAAGCATCGCGAGGTAAACAAGCAGAGGAAGAAAATGGTCGGAAAAAATAGCTTTAGGGAAGTGACACTGCTCGAAAATCAAGCAAAACAAGTATTAAACTTTGATTGGATTTTTTGAAATGTAGAAATTTTTTGTCACAGTGAAATTTTATATTGAGACAAGCATAAGCAAAATAATCTATAAATGTTTATAGATGCTTCAATAAAATAAATCTCATCATAACCAGAAGTATTACCTGGAGATACCATTCAATATAGCTGTGTGCCAGTCTCCACCAGTTTGATAAACTTCATGAAGAACTCGTACAACACTCGTAAAAGGAAGAAAATGAAAATTATAAAGTCTGAAAAATTTTTAGGAGTTATGAATTCCGGATTCTGCAGTCAAGTGAATTGGGTAAATATTAAATGCTCAATAAATAATCTAAAAATATTAGAGATTACAAGCAAATATTTCCTTCTCATTTTCGGTGTTGTATTAATCTACAAATCTACAGATTTTACACTTTTTATAATCCGTCACTTATTATTTCTCCAGAATGCTTTTAAAAAATGCTTATTCAAATCTGAAATTTTGCGCATAAGTTAAGAAATGACTGAAATTACTTGAAATGTTCATTGAATGGTATACGTGCTACATGACAATCGCGCTTCCGAGCAGCACCAAGAGGTAACCGATTATCACGTCCCAAACATATCACATAGACTTCATTATTTAGCGGTGTTCGTATTATTTGCTTAGCCCACCTGAAAATCATCAATAATTTCTTTTTAAAAAAAAATTCTAATGTTTTCGGTCCCGGAAGGGAAAGAAATTAAGTAGCGAAGAAAAAAGTCATAATTTGAATACTTGGCAACATAAATGATATCTTCTTTCCTGTACAGATCAAGTACATCTCCATCTGTATGCAGTGGCAGAACTGTCTGATGAGCATATTGAGTCTTCAGAAGCCTGGAACGTTTTTGAATCTTTAAATCCATGACTTTCATTTTGATCTCTGATAAAGAAGTCAAAATTTACTTCGTGACAGCTTGGCAGTTCGGATTGTTTTCGTTGTAGTTGACAATCGATAAATCAAATGGTTCGCGATGTCGAAAATTTTCCTGATATCAGTAATAAAGACATTCAAACAATATCAAATAAAATTAATAATGCTTATCTAAAGCTTATATTCCGTCTTTTTCAAATTGCATTACTTTGAAAAAATTATTTATTCAAAAAGCAAAGGTACTTTAAAAGTTTTACTTGTATGATATATTCCAGTTGGGTAGCCAGACGAAATGAAAAATTATCAAACTTTTCAGCGATAAACTGACAGTCTAAAACAATTCGTGGCTTTTCGTTTAGTCGTAAAGTCCTCCATATAGCTGCTCCCTCGATGTGTTTAATCCCTATATATATATATCATCAGTTATCAGTCTTGGCTTCTTTAAGAATTACAAGTAGATCATGGTCTAATCAATTAATTGTTATTTTTTTAAATCAAAATCCTGCAGAAAACCCGAATCTTTTTAATACTAACCATGTTGTGTTAAGAACACTTTCAGATCCGAAAAGAAATTTTCCAAAAAGAAATTTTAACGGACAATTTCTTATGAATAAAAAATATTCTGAAATTAGTAATTATTCACTAAATCGAATGAGACATCTGTCAAATGAGCGAGAAAATGTTGAATTACTAAAACTAGTAACATGAAATTATCGTTTTGTGTTAAACTGATGGGAAATCTTTATGCTGCAGCTACAAATAGTGTTGAGTCATTAACTTGCACGTTAAAATATCAATTTTAAAATAAAACTATGTTTTTCCTGTATGTTGAGTTGAAGTTGGCATATCATAAAAAGAAGCTTTATAGAAAGTACTTGAAATTTTTGAAAATTGTTCTGGTTTTTTGGAGAGAGATAGAGGGATTGAAAGAGAGAGAGAAACAGTCAATCTACCACAAACAAAAATGTAAATCTATTCTGTGAATCAATTTTTATTTACTTCTTGCATTACGTTCCATATTGGAGCTGATCAATTCATACATTGTTGGACCGTAACCCATGGCACCAGCATCAAATTTCGTACGCTTAAATTAGAAACAGTTAGGTGGTTTGATAAGAATTGGAAAAATCTTCAATAAGAATAGCACATTAAATCAGAAGACTCAAAGTGGACTCAAAAAAATTTTGATAAGCAATTATTGGTGATCGATCACAGTATATTAATAATTTTTCTGAATTAGCGACTACTCGCTTTTTCCACTATTTTTTGAAGATCTCATCTCCCTGTTTTTTTTTCATGTTTTCCATATATAAATTTCTTTCTTTTTTTTTTCGTTTTAACATTTACACGTCTAATACGATGGTTCTCTATCTACATAAAATCTCCATCAATCCTCTTCTCTTCCTATGTAGTACAAGGGCCTAACCCATCCTACATCCTAAGATTGACGAATTTTAGTATAAAATACCTGAAAATTGAGTAGCGTATTTCTTGAATCCGCGATTGCCTTCTTCTTAGCTTCGCGCATTTCGTCGCGAAAAACATGCTTCGCATATGCACGTAAATAAGCTACTCGATCTTCTGTTTTTTCTATTGTCATCAATTTTTCCCATTGTTTATCTTGCAAAATAGATGGTGGATGTGGCATCATCCATTCCATTATCTAACATGAAGGTTGAATAAATAGGATTTTTTGCCTACAACATGCAAAACTTGATTTATAGGCGAAAAATGGATAGAAAAAAATTAATAATCACCTCGACTTCTGCCATTATTTTATCAACCAGTTGACGAGAGTTTAAATCCAATGAGGACAAAAACTCTGATGATGGCTTCAGTTTCGCTTTCTCTTCATCTTCGAATATATTGAAACTAGTTCTTTCAATCGAAAATGTTCTATTACAGCAAATATGAATTGAAGAGCACAAAACGGTCGTAATGCTGTAAAAATATGAATATTGAGTAGAGATAATAAGAATGAAATAATATCTAAATATTGTTATAACACATATATTGCAAGATGAGACTAGCGTGGATAAAGTCAAGAATCACTAAGACACCGCATTCCTACTTAAAAGAACAGCACTACCTCATGTATAACATTAGAATCGCGATACATTAAGAGTGATATTACCGATGAATGAGTTCCAGTTGCAAAACTCGACATTTTGTTCCAAACACGAGGGTCTGATGACAAAATTTACTCATTCCTAAAAATAATCGATTCATCGCAAATTTCCATATCAAAAACACCCGCACATCTGCAGTATTATGCAATATAACCAACCAAGGACTCCACCACAGCCTAAAATTTCTACGTGATCCATCATCTTGGTTTTCTCACTTTCTTCTCTGACGTTCGCTAGAAGACGTCTTCTAGCAAAACTAGCACTCTCTGTCGTATCTCAGTTTCATCTGTTATTTTTGTTTTTGTTCCCCCAACCGGTCGATCCATCATTGTCGAAACGATTTGTATTACTTGAGTGGAAGAATGACTTCTGCGACTATTTCTGTAAGTTTGTGTATTGCTCAAGGCGTGTTGTATTTCTCACTTTCCTGCTGATAGCTAGGCCTAGAGATCACTTTTAGCAGCGTTGTGGTGCCTAAAACTTAAATAATGCAGTTATGCGGATGACTGCTGTAAGCCGCGTTTAGTACAGTGTCTTCATGTAAAAATACATCATGAATCGCCTTTCGTACTGTTAAACTTTCACGAAAGAAAATAATGTATTGCAAGCAGCTGAAATTTTACGCCTTGACTATTTCTGATAATAAGGAAAAAAAACACAAGTTAGAGAAGAGATCAAATTGTTGATTGGAATTTATTTCAATTCCCATATGCAACGGAAAATTTACATTGTATCATTTGGATATTTTATTGTCGCTGCAAGTTCATTTGTTATACCAAGTCATGAACATACATGTTTTGGTAATGAGAATAAAAGTGCAGTAATAATCTACAATCAGATTTATGAAAAAGAAAAGATTTTATCACTAAAATTATCAAGAAATCTTATTACTAAAATTCAATGATTTTTTGCTCATTTATATTGTCATTTATATCTTTTGCATAGTTATATGACAAACTTCATCCAAAAATTTTGATGTATAAAATAGTTTAAAGGAACTATGAAGTATGTTCATCGAACATTTCTAAGCTTTATTTCACCTTTTAAAATTTCTTTTTTGGTGACGAAAACAAACACATATTTTAAAGCTTACTATTTTTTGAATGCTGTGTTAATTTTTGTGTTTTTGATAAAATTTGGTGCAGCCAATACCAATCTTTAGCAATGAAAATTTGAATTAATTTTTAAATCCAATAAGACAGTATGACTGCAGAAAATATTCTGTATTCGTTGAGCATACGTCGAGTTATGGTGAAATGATTGATCATTTTGAAATCAAATTTTTATAACCTTTAAAACTTCGAAATCCTTTGTTTATGGAATGCATCACAGATACTACGATTTCATGTTTTACCAAATAACGCGGGTCGTTAAAACTTTCTGCTAAATCACACATCTCAACGGACTACTGCGTCCTATTTTTCTGCAGTGCTTGCTAGGCCTTGTTTATTTTATTTTCTTTGCCTGTAACTAATGACTGTAGGCAGTTTATCAGTATAGATATATACATTAATAAACGCTGATATTATTTTATCGATGCAATTCTTGAATTCGCAAGTGGTTTTTTGATGTATTGGATAATGTATATGCTTTTTAAATTTGACGGTCAACTTCTTGAAGTATTACTTATGCTGAATGCGAAAAGAGAAAAAATGAGTGCAATGGATGGTGGTGCGGTTGCTAAAATCTTCTCAGTTATTGAAAGCGAAGGAGAGAGCAGCGATTCGGATAGAGAGGTATTATTTTAAAAAAAATCACTGCAATTTTTGAGTGAAGGATATCAACAAGCGATTTTTCAGCGTTCAGCGTTTGTGCTAAAATTTTTGTGAATTATTCATTTCAAATAGGAATTATTTAGCTTTTTAAGTTCATGTATATGACGACGATTTCAAGCAGGAATTGACTCCAAATCACTATGTTATTTCACAATACGGTTTTTTAATTGCAGCTGCAAATTGCATTGAGTGAGGGTCTACTGAACTCTGATAAGCTGAATTATGCTGTGGAAAAGAAAAGACCGATCATAAATAAAAAAGTATGATATCCTTTATTAAATAAGATGGATCGCTATGATAGCGATGAATTTTTTAATATCATGCAGTTAAATTTAACCGTTTTATTTTCTCAGGATAGTTCATTATTAGAGTCGTGATTTCACTTTACATATTTGAAGGCTGAATTGGAAAATAAGGTTTCGAGGCTTAAAAAAAATTTTAAATGGCTAGAAACACTGGACGTGACAGTAAATAATGACCACGTTAATGACAAAATGCTCAGCGATGATTTTGAGCGTGAAATAATTTTGTAAGTTGTTTAATAATTTTTTTCTGCACGTTTCATGAGTAATTTGTTTTTAAATACTGGATAATTTTGAATTACAATACGCATATCTAAAAAAATTTATTGCAGTTACAAACAAGCCGAAAAAGCGGTACAGATAGCCTTATCACGACTACATGAAATGGGTGTGAAGATTTTTCGACCGACAGATTATTATGCCGAAATGGTGAAAACTGATCAGCATATGCAGAAGGTGAATTGATTTTTTTACCTTGAATTCTCTTTAATTGTTAATTTGGCTCACAAACTTGTTCTTTTTATCCAAGGATGCCTATTGTAACAGTCAGTTCCATGTGAGTTAATAATGCTGATATTTTCATTTCATTATAAATGCATTTATTGTTATATTGTTTTTGATAAGGCAACGTATGGCAGAAATTGAAGAAAGCAAGCAGAAGTTGGAAGCAATTCGTAGAATTCGTGAAGAAAAAAAGTTTGCAGCCAAAGTCCAAAAAAAGGTTAGCTTTTTATTTATATTTTTATTCACGCCTATTTATAATCAAAATTATATATGAGCATAATTCTGTTTTTCTTTCCTAGTGTACGATAAGATTCACTGCATTTATTATTAATTCAGATAATAGTACGGAAACAGAATGAAAAAAAGATTTTGGCAGAAACAGTGAAAAAACATCGAAAGGGCGTCAAATCACATCTGGATACTATACTGAATGCAAAGAGAATGCGGGACGCTGAGGTTTTTCATTCTCGTTAAATTATGTATTGCAGTAATGCGTATTTTCCATAAAAATGCTGCTATCTTTTTAATTCTGGTTGTATCAAACAGTTTTTTTTTTGTTTTTTATAGGAAAAAAAGGATCTTCAAGTTGAAATGAAAGGACTAAAGAAAGAAAAGATGCGGAGAAAAAATAAGAAGTCTCATCGAATGCACCGAGACAAAAAATATGGATTTGGCGGAAAGAAGAAAAGGTTCAAGAAAAATGATAAAAACAGGTAAATTCTATGAAATATGAAAGATTAAAGCATTTTCAAATTTCTCCATAAATTTTTTCAGCTTTGAAAAAATTTCAACACCCGCAAGTCTTGCTTAAAGGGGATTATTTGGCGCAAACGTATTGAAAGGTTCTGCAAAGCAAAAAGGAAAAGGATGATGTTCATCTCTTTGTTTTTGTTTGTCAGTAGAAAGCGGTGCTTAACTGCATATACTGTTTACTTAGCTTTGCTACTGATACAAACAGAAACTGTAGAAACTTGCCATAATGTTGTTAAAAGATTTAATAAACTGCGAAACTGCATTTCTTATGTGTAGACTCCTTATTTTTTCTGCGCATCTTCTCTTTCTTAAGTCCTTTCATTCCAACTTGAAGATCCTATTTTCCTGTAAAGTGAAACGAAAAAACTGTTTGATATAGCCAGAATTAGAAAGATAACAGCAAATTTATGGAAAAACACATCACTTTTCCTTTATGTAGTTTTTTGGATTTTTTGTGAATCCAGTGGAATTGAAATAAATCATTGCTTTTTAGCGGATCTGGTAGTAGTGCATTATATTAGATTTAAATCATTATTACTCATTGATTTATTGTACGTTTTAATTTTGTTTTTTTTTTTGATGAATAAATACTTTTTATCAATCCATTTTTTCTACTTGACAACATATGAACATCTGAGATATCGTTTGAAAAAATTTTTTGATTCAAAAGAACAAGTCGGTTGGTAAAAATTTTCTCAATACAAAAGTAATTTACAACTAGTAACAGAATAAGGTTTTGTATGATAGAATACATGAGGCTTATTCTGGATTGAAAAGTTTAATTTTCGTCTGTCTTTCGATCATTCATTTGATCCATTCTGAAATCATCTAGCATGAGAAAGCTGTTGAAATTTTAAGTATTTTAAATGTTGACCTGATTCATATCTGATTACAGTTGTAATTAGCAAACGAATGGATTTCATTTGCAGAAATATGGTTTTATTGAATATCTTATGGGGATGTATTGTATTTATGGTACTTTTTTCCGTAACATTTGACAATTACTACATGCTGAAACGACGAATGCGAGTGGATGCTGAGTAAATTTAATTGGATATTTTTCTCTTTTTTTCAAGATAAAGAATAAGTATTTTCGCCAACTATTTCCTTTTTTCAAAAAAAATGAAACTTCTTTCATTTTTAGGATTTCTTCCCTTTTTCAGAAATTGCTAATCTTTTATTATTATTTTTAAGCATTTCTCCAAACAGATTTATAATGTTGTGCACTTATGTTAAGTCATTTTAAGTAGGAATTTTTATACTTGCGAATGTAATTTCTTTTATAGCAATATGTCCCAAGATTTCGAAAATATTTTAGAGTGTTTTGGGGATTCAATTTACTATTTTTATTGAATTTTAGAATTTTACAGGAAAAGAGGTCTTGCCGCCTCATTGGGTAAATGTTTTGCTTGTGGTATTTTCTTGTCGTCATGTTTTTTGACCTCTTGCCACATAGGGCGAAAAACACGAAGAGCACGTTCGAAATCTATGGACTAAAATAGTTGATCACTCCGATTTATCTTCACCTATATTTTTAAATTCGGAATTGGTTGTCTTAATGGGCTTTCTTTTAATGCTTCTCTTTGAAGAGGTAGGTTCTTATATATTTTTCGATATTTTTAACAAGAATAAATCTGTTTCTTATTAAAGAATGTTTCTTATTTTATACAAAACAGTAAAATAGTAAAATATCAGTGTTTGCTATGTTTTCAGTTTGTATTCATGCTTTCTTTTTTTATTTTCAATATTTTTTTTGTTATTAAATGGAAATGCATTCGTGTTAAATAGTTAAGGTTAAGTCATATTAAATAGTTATAGCAGTTCTAATGTAAGTGGTCATTTTTTCTCAGTAATGCTGCGAATGCTATATGTATGTGTTTAGATAGTTCATATATTTCACAAATCCGGCTTTAATGGAATGCTCAAATATCCCGTTCAAACGAAACGCATATAAGCAGTGATAAAGGTTGTAAAAATCTATTAAGCACCATTGCGTCGTCCACACACGAGGATACTGAGTTGCTTTTCAGAGCACCGAAGATTTTACTTATCAAGTTGATAATCCTGTAGCAATTGAATTTCGACGTTCGATTATGAGGTTCTCATTGTTCATATTATTATTAATGTTAGCAAAATTAGCACAAAGTTAGCATATAGTTTCTAGAAATGTGCTAGGATGCAACTGTATTCCTTTATCCTTTAAACCGATTTTTTTTAAGATTATATTGAATATTATTCCAATATATTAATAAAATATATGAAAATTTCAAAATCAGTTGGTCACTTTAGCAATTTTGTGAGGAAAATATCTTGGCGATATGTATGCCTATAATAATAGCGTAAGTACATCACTAATTCGAGAAATTGTTAATCTTAAAATAATTTTACATCTCAAGTTGTGGTGAGACATTTTAGGTCGTTGAAAGATATTATTGCCACGGCATATATTCTCACTCCAGTCTTCTTTCATCTCATATGTCGCTGAACACACTTGTTTTGTTGCTCGGTCTTCTAACACACTCAGTATTTGAAGGTATCGCACTAGGATTGTCGGTAAGTTCTCTTTTATTTTATCTATGTGTGTAAGATTACTGTCATACTGATGTTGCTACTCATCTTCAACTTTTCTTTCGTTTTTTTGAAGAATATTGCAAGTATCCAAAGTAAATAAACAAGATCAAGTTTCGTATATCTATATTAATCTCTGTAAGCATCTTCAACTGACTTATCGACCTCAAATTTAAGATTTAATAATTATTCATTCAGTACTCATATATATTTCCTGCATATAAGTTTTATTTAATGCGTATTGGGCTAACTTTACTTGACTTAGAGTTTGCACCTGTCTCCAGCATACTCTTCCAATCACTTTTTAAAGTTATAGGAACATAATTTTGGCAGCAAACCCGCAAATTAAGAGCCGTAAGTTATTTATCCAAATCTAGATAATGTTATGCATTTTTAGATATTGTGATTAGTGTGGTTGTTTTTATTCGATCAGGATTTCGGTTACTTTTTTTTCTAATGATTAAAAGTGCGTTAACCGAAAAGTTTAAATTGTCATTGAAATATTAAAATTTAGTTTTCTTCTTTGTAAGTGCGATTTACATATGTACAAGTCACCATTTATATATATGTTAAAATTTTGTTTTTTTCCTAATACGTTTAACACACAGTTTTGCTCTGGTAGGGAATGTAATGCACTGAACTACTTATAAATTACTGCAAAATTTGGTTCCAGAATTCATTCGCAGCTAACTTCAACAGAGTTCTATAGCCTTTTAATTGCCATTATGATTCATGAGGTACTCCGTTCATTTGCCTTGACTGTTAGTTTAGCATAACAAAATACAATTCCTAGAAAAGCACTCATATCGTCGGTAGTACTTGCAAGTAGTATTTCGATGGGGATGTCGTCATCTTTTGTAAGGAGAATTTTTTCCTTTTATTTGAAAGCTTAATCTGAAACTTAGAGCTCAAGACAATTTCGAAGTAAATTGTGATGGTACCGCAAGAAGTTTTGAAAACAAAAGTTTGCAAGAACCATGAGGACTGATTTTTAATTAACGAAAGCTGCGTAACAGACGGACGTCGTCTGTCATCTAAAAAGTTGTGCTTTCTGCACTTTTCCTACGTTCTTTCTGTATTTCGTTCGTAACTTTTTATTTAAAAGATTTTTTTCATTAAAAAAAATTTTGTTGTTCTCAGATGAATTCCATGGAAACCTTCACTGCATTGCTCATTCGATTTGTGTTGGAAGGATTTACAGCTGGTACATTCATTTATGTTTCATGCGTCAAAATGCTGAGTTCTGAATTAAATGCTTATGAGCATGATATCAGGAAAGGCTTATCTAAAGCACTGGCTGTAATTATTGGTGTACTTACCTTTTTCTTTGTTAGCGTTTTTGGACAACGGTTGCATTCTTCATACAATGTGCAGTAATCGAAGTGATTTCAATAATACCTTCTGTGAAAACTACCCATTAATTCTAATAGTTATTGTTTTTATCTTTAAAGATAATTTTTTAGTATGATTTGGTATATTTTCCTCATGGTATTATCCGGTCAAACAAAATTTCTTGAGGAGAAAAAGTTAATTTGAATCTTATAAACTGGTATTTTTTTCGTACACTGTACATCTTTTTTGCAAGGAGCAGTTGTTAAATGTAATAGTTCTTTTTTTTTGGTTATAGAACTCTTTATTCTACAATCACCTCTTTCTTATTTGTATGAGTTTCCAATAATTTATAACTTCCTATATCTCAACAAAAATTGCGTCGACACTTCGCCTCTTCTTCATCTGGGAGTAATCAGAAACTGACAAAACGGATTGTTTAATCGCTGCAAGATCTTCGAAGAATTATTTTGCGAAAATTACACAAATTTAACATTTTATTTTTTTTACTGGTAAAAAGTAATTTCGGCATAATTTAGTTGTCAAAGATTCCGGACATATTATAATACGCACAAACATTGTGTAGTAATTTCTCTATTTCTTGATTTCGGTTGCAATTTCAAAGAGAATTGAAAATTTCATTCAGTTCTTTTACAATTTTTTCTCTTCATCTTTGATTTGATTTTCATAATATCATTTCCGTATAATGCATTTGGAAGAAACTTATTAATGCTGTTTGTGCATTACTGTGATTATTTATTGATGAATATTAATGAATGTTTATAATACATTATTCCAATGAAGTATGGAACGCATGTATGGAAAACATGTAAGAAGTATAACGCGCTTTTTATTTTTAAACAATGACATTAATCTTTTTTTCGAAAATGTCAAGATGAAAAGTGAATAACTTGACGTGTTCCGTCCTATAACCCTTTTATATAACATTTATTCACTATTTTTCATATACTATTATAATATTCTATGGGCGGTTTCTTATTACTGTTTAACTCTTTCGATAACCAATATGTTGAATACTTCTCGTATATCAATATTTTTTGGATATTCAGTTTTCGATACAAATCATTTTAATAATGAATCTCATATAATACTGCTGTTCAAGTGAATCTTTCAGTTAAGTTGACTGCAGTAAAATAACAGGCAAAGAGTTATTCTTTATTTATTGTCTATTGTTTTACTGCAGTCAACTTATCTGAAATGTTATTTGAATTGCATATAAAAGTTGCAGAATCTTCTTCGTAATGACCGAATCCGCTTTTCAAAAGATAATCCGAGTAAGAAACACTGAATTGGCAGTACTGGATGAAAATGCTTATTACGAAACCATTTATGCGGGTAGCAGGTGAATTTGGTGAAATGTAATTGAGATTTATACAAAGATATTGTTCTTGAATTGTGTTACATTAACTTGAAGAACTTGCAACTTGCAAATTATATAGTTTGAACAGATTTTTCTAACCGTGAAACTAGGAGTTTTCAACCTTACTACTTTGATTTATGCAATTAAATAGCTTTTTTCTACATTTCAGTAAGCCAAACCAAAGATTCTATGCAATAAAAACGCCATTCCTGATGAATTCACAGGCTTCTGTAATATCTGAAAAGACATCTATCACAAACAAAAATAAGCTGAAACGTAAACGAAGTCATGGAATATCTTCAAACATCTGCTGGGCTTTATTCGAAGTAGAATTTCGTTTTGTTGTTGTTGGGATAATTTTCCACTTACATTTCTTCTGTTACTTCCGTGGTTATTTGATGGACAAATGGTCTTGTTCACTAAAAACTTGTTTATCAGCTTCTTCCTTCCTTATGGCATTTGCGTTATATGCTTAATTTTATACTTTTTATGTACTTCATTTAGTTCTATTTTATATCATTTAGAGTCTCTTGAAATTTCCAGGTCAGCATTACTTTAAAAAAGGTACTAACAAAGACAATTGTGATGGAAGCATTTAGCAAAAACCAGGACGAGCCAATACCATGTTCTTCTGTTGAAACCTCATTAGATTTCAATAATTGTCTAGCACGACAGTTAGCTCTCAGTGCAACTTCAGTTCCTTGTCCATTGTCTCGTTATGCGAAGCAACAGTACATCGCAAAACAAAACATCAGAGAAATACATTTAAATGATGGAAAAAGGTTTCGATGTTTTTCTGTTCGAATTTTATACTTGAAAAATAACAATTCTATGGAAAAAAAATTTGTTTTTTTGTTTTGAGGATTTCTTTTGGAATGTTTGTCACTTATTCTACATTTCAAACACTTTTCGAATTATTAATATTTTTTGCAATGTTACTGCGATATCAAAAAAAAATATATATATATATATATATTTAGAAGCATTGATGATACTTCAAATGATATTATAATGTGGGCAAATGCCGGACCGAAAGTTATTATAGCCGAATGCAAAGGAGAAAAATTTATTTTACCTCCATTTTCTTCCTTCATCATTAACGATGCATGTGCATCAAGGGCACTAATCAAATGTGAGTTTATTTATGGATTTAATTTTTATCAATGTTTTCTCTTGTGTTCGTCTTCAAAAACGGTAAATTATCTCCTTCCTGCACATACGTTGTTTTAATAATATTCAATAAAATTTTTCGAAAATCATGTCGAAACTGGTGCATTCTAAATATTCTATAGTTGACTGAGAAATGCGACATTAATTTCAGATGGGAAACAGTTCGATTTCGTATTACTGGATCCACCGTGGGAGAATAAATCCGTTAAGAGGAAAAATGTGTAAGTCATATTTTTTAAATATTTAATGCGTCCCTAATTTCGAAGCTAGAAAAGTGGGGAAGGAATATAAAACCGATTTATGAGGAGAATTTTAATACAGATATTGCAGTTACCCAAGATACGAGGATCAAACGTGGATGTCAGATTTATATGTGCCAGAACTTTTAGCGGAAGAGGGACTGTTCGCAATATGGGTTACAAACAATACGAAGCACTTCAGATTTATTGATGATGTCATTGAATATTTTACCTTCGAAAAAATTGCGACTTGGCGATGGCTTAAAGTTCATTTTACTGACATTACTTTTCATATCTTTTTGCACTGATTTCTTATCATTACCGACTCCTCGAACGAAATGTTTGGATAGAAACTTATTTTATTTTGGTTAAAAATTATAAAAATATTAATCTTTGCAAAATTGAACTATATTCTACCTAGATTGAGCAGTAATTTTTGTCATTTCAATTTAAAATTTGCTTTCCTTAAGGAATGTCTGACCATGAATGAGGCAGACAATGATTATTTTAATATAATTTGCACATTTTGCAAGCTTTTAGGTGACAAGCAATGGCGAACCCGTTTACAGCTTGGATAGTCAACATAAGCAACCTTTTGAAAGTATTGTATTCGCTTCTAGAAGTGCTGCTCGCAAATACTACTTAAAAATCGTCGACGAATTCGTCCTAATCAGGCATATATTTTTGAGTATCTTCGAAACCTTATTTGTAGCGAAGATTAGCATATTGTTAGGATGACGGTATACCCAAAAACTTTCGTTGGTATCAAAGGCACTAGCTTGAACTAGTTAAGTATAACGAGTTCTGATAATTCAGAAACAAGCCGTTTAGTTTGATATTGTATTTCGTAAGCCAGTTTAGAAGGTCACATTTTGTCCTATGTTAAATGCTGTTCCCATCAGCAAGCATGCTATATTAGATTTCTCTTCGATATTTTTGACATATTTTCATTATCTACGATGAGAAAATGAAGATAACGAACCTTATTAGTATTGTAGCTGTATGTAAATTGTGGAAGTGTAAGCAAAATGCGTTTTAATAATTGATTTAAACTCAGAATTTTTCATATTCTTCCAATTTCCTCAATAATTTTCCCAATCCATTAATCAGAAATGAAATTTCGATTTCGCAACTACCAGGTTATTACACTGAAAGTTTTCAATTATTGATTCTAATTAACATAAACACTAATTTGGCAACGTAACTTTCCATAATTTTCGATCAATTTATAATTTTTTTCTAGCACTCCATCTGCAATTCATTCACGAAAGCCACCATTGTTTCCAGTATTACAAGCGCTAGGGATTCTCAAAGAATCCGCAAAACAACTGGAACTGTACGGGAGGTATCTATTACCACAAACAATCACCATTGGCTTTGAAGCAGCTAAACTACAAAATATGCGATATTTTGTTTAAATATACAGAGACAAAAATTCTAATTTTGTTGTTCAAAATTAGCATGATCTTAGAATTTGACAAAGACGTTTAGAATTAGTTTTTTGCAAAACTAGAATCTGTTACGGGAAAACTTCGGGCCAGATAATATCGCTTCACTTTATATGCTCAAATGAGAAGGAAACAGTGAATCGTCAGCTAATTTAACGAGACATATGAGTCTCCGGTATGATATCGATAAAAAATCAATTAATACTGAAACAAAAATAGATCGCACAATCAGGTTGGAGATCATCATCTCCTTCTATGAGAATTCAATGAGAGAAATCTGCACGAGGAATGAATATCTCTCATATTCTAAAATAGCCCGAAGTTTTCCAGTAACAGATTTTAGTTTTGCAGAAAACTAATTCTTGTCAGTAACGTCTTCGTCAAATTCCAATCACATTTAACTTCCTATGCGATCCTAAAAAATTCAAGTCATACAAAGACCAAAAGATTAATAACATGAACCAGTTGTCGGTAGTTTCACAAGCCCACCCCTACGTACGCTTTAACTCACCCACCAGATTCAAATAATGATCCCTAGCATAACACGACCCACCTCAACCCCCACCAGCAAGTGATTGACGCCTCAGAAACTTCACTCGGTCATCGCCCGGGGCGTGCGACGGCAATTCCTATCTTTTCTTTTTCGCGAGTTCATCATAGGCTGACGGTGATCAGGACCGAATTTGGTTATACAAATATTGCAGACGGCGTGGAGTGGTTGTGGTCAGACAGCAAAAGAACAGTTTTTAACTACACAGTAAAGAGAGTGGTGAAGTAAGCTGAGTGATCGTTGAAGAAGCTGTCCTGCTCATTGTCTCTCTGAGTTCTTTTTGTCCATTTCCCCATGAAACAACAAATACCCGCTTGCATAATTGAGCTAACATTTGAGATGCCTATTATGGAACACATGAACTACTGAGAATGAGTTGAACCCAATAAATGATTGAAAAGCAATAAAGGAAAGGAGTATTTACATTGATCCTACCTCGTATGTGTATTACGACGTCATCATTTTTCTATTTGAATTATTTGCCATTTCTCTTGATGATATTTTAATAGATTATAATGATTATTTCTATCAATCATTCCATTCTTCCATCTCTTCAACTGAAATGCAACAGCGATTGATAACAATTTCTTATGAAATCACTTGGAAAGATATTATCATCTTTTTCTTTTTCTGCTTTTTTCCACTCAGTATTTATCTGCATTATCTGCCTAAGGATAAATTCAATAACTCCTTCCAATATGAATTCTATTTCTTACACGATTCATATTTACGTACGAAAAAAGCAAAAATATACTTAAATATTTTAACTGGCGTTTTGCTAACCTCCCAATTATGCAACAAATTTCAATTTAATGATACATGAACATATTTAATCAGAAATTTGCAAGAATAACTTTTATATTTGGAAAAATGTGTTCATGTTTGGTGCAATAGAATATTTCTCAAGGGTCATTAATGCAGCCTTCTTTTGAAATGCTGTGAATGATTACTCTATGCTTTTAATTCATGACTTACAGTTGCTTGCTTACAGGTTGCAGTTATGAAAAAATCACAGATTTTCCTACTTCAGTTCAAATATTTTGTCACAAATAAAATCAATTTTTGATATCTCGAATTTATTAATTATTTTAAAAATGCCTGAAATGTATGTTAAATAACAGTAATTTTTTTCCTCAGTTCTATTTGTGAACACTCATTCTGAATCCTAATCGTCATGAAGCCGGATGAAAGATATTATTACCTAGATGAATAGAAAGGCGTTGGATAATGTTGTCATTTCATTTTAATCCATTTAACATATTTTTTAAGCAAATATAAAAGACAAAAGTTGAACATTATAGAAGTGCTGCAAAATTGCACAAAACATTGTATCACATTTACTAATCAGCATTTATTTTGGATTTTGTGAAGACTTCACTAATATCAACAGAATTAAAATCTGAGCAAAAAGCCAATAGAGCGGAAATGGATACAAATGCCAGATTTTCAGCATAAAATGCAAATGCCCGAAAGACAAGTGTTAATAATTTGGCTGTTTTACTCTATTTAAAATTTTGTATTATCGCTGAACGATTTTATAAGTCGGAAGGGAGTAATAGTGATGATAAATCTGCAAAGTTTATTGAATGTATAGCAGCAGAGGCTGCAGTCGTTCGTGAATTCAGCAGAAAAGATGCACTGATATCAGACCTTGCTGATGCCAAAACATCCTGAAATTTAGAAAAATATAGTTTTTCCTCAAGATAGCAATATATATTCACTTCAATTTTTGACTTTATGTAAGATTTTTCATAATTTTTTTTTAAATTTAGAAATTATAAAATTTACTAGTTTCAGGAATTCCAAAGTGATGATTTACAAGAACTGAGATTTAAAATCTATTTTTTCTTTCAAAAGTTAGTCAACCATCTTTTGAAAAAGAGGCACGAAGGAGCTTGAATAAAATATGAATGGATTGGGTGTCGTTGTTCCGAGGGATTTCCGATACCGCGCTCGGCGATTGCTAAACCAAACCTGCATAATTCTATCCAGTTATAAATGCTATATTAAAAAAATCAGATTGACCACAAAGTTTTGTGCATATACAACTGTAAGATGCGGAAGATGCATGTTCATCCATTCTAAGAAACTGAACGTTAATTTTCAGAGTTCCAAATTTAAAACCTTTTTAAATAACTGTTAAATTTTAAATTTTTATAAAAAGCAATCAATTGAAGAAATTAAAGGTATGTAATCATTTGTAATGTACAAAAAAGAATTTGATATAACCTGTATTTTACCCTCATCCAAATTTGTTGCTGCAGCGAGACGTTCACGTAATTCCTGATCCGGATAAGTGTTTGCTTTGAAAGCTGCTTCTAATACTTCTAACTGTTCTTGTGTGAAACTTGTCCTGTTTCGTCGAGTTCTACCAACCACTTCTGTCCGACAACCCGGAATTAATTGCTCAGTATTATTGCATCTTCCTGCAGTAATGAGCAATATTAATTATTTGTCATGTCAAATATTGCGCAATATTTCAAGTATAAAATTCAGCAATGCAGAGGTCTTTTGCAAAGCTATTATTATTTACTCTTAGAAGAAAATAAGAATTTACAAAATGCGAAATGCAGAATTCAAAAGAAAAATATGGTCATCTTCTCCGAAAAAATATTTCTGTCGCAAACAGCGAAAAACAATAACTGTTAAATTTGTATTTGTTTTGTTTAGGTATGTTGGAAAGAAAAAGGATATGATTAGATAGGAAATCTGAAAAATTTTCATGTACGTTGTTGCATCCATTTCCTTCGGACTCATAGAATCATGGATTTTTAAGTATGCAAAAACACTGACGGTTTCATTTAATTTGAAATAAGCTTAAAACTTAATAAGCAAGTGAAAGTCTGAGGGTATTAATTTCAATATATTAATTTAATTGGGAAGAAGCAATAAATGATATTTTTCAGGTATCAAATCCAAATGATTTTATACTCGAAATTTGATTTTGTAATGACTTACGCTAAAAATTACTGACAAAGGTTCGCTATATCCAAGCAATTCAACTTTTTAAATAAATGCAAATGAGGCTTAATTGTATAGTTGGTAAGAAAGCAAAAATGAATTATCACACTTGAACACTTCAAATAATTGCTTATACAGTGACAAAATTGCAGCCGCATTTATCTACGATAATAAAAACATCGTTTTAGTGCATCATTAACTATATGATCATGCATGATTGATTATATCTGGTGTCACATAGCAACTTTAATTACAACTTAATAGAAAAGTAAGCAGAAAAATTTTTACTAATTTTTTTTTCGGTTTAAAGAGTGCCATTTTCAGATATGACCAGAAAAACGAATGAATTAGATATACTTTTTACTTGATCCACATGATTAGTTTTCTAACGATCATTTAGACAAATGATGTTGTAATTCATCGTTGCTTTCGTTTGCAATAACAGATACTTTTTAATCTTTTTAATGCTGTCCATTGTTGCGCAATTGTTGTGATTTGTAAGACAATTATTGAAGTAAAAATTGTCATTCTGTTATCATTTAAATTATGGTCATAAATCAATACCTGCCGAGGTACCAAGTATGCATTCTATACTATGCTTCAATGTAAAGGTCTTTGGTTGCTTCACTGCAAAAGTTTTTGACGAATATTGATCTTGAATTTCATTTCGCATATTCCTATCTCTGTAATATCCGCTCTTATTGATTATAAATACTTTTTAAAATTGTTTACTCAGAACACATTCCGAAATCAATCGATAAGTTCACTTTTAAATGTCACATTCTTCCCAACTTTCTCCTTTTTAAAATAATATCATAGAAATTTCTCGAAAAATTCAATACGCTAACAACCTCATATATTTATGTATTGAAGAAATGGTTGGTGCATTGGACCGACTACAAATTCCTTTATCAATAAGCATTAAACGAATTTCATGAGCATTGATAGTGGGCCGATCTTGACAAATTCGTGCTATGTGCTCCTCCAGTGCCACAATTGTTTTGCGTGATCGTGGATTACCACCAATCTTAAAATTTCTCTAATATTATAATATTTAACTGCAATAAACGGATGAATTCAGGAAATCGAAAAGGAAAGTTTAACAAGAAGCTCTAAAAACTGCAAATGTTACGAGGATGCAAAGGGCAAAAAATACATGAAATGGATTCATAAGTGCGTGAAAAAATAATTATTGCATTACTATTAATCGGTAATTTTCAGTGTTTGTTAATTTCACTAAGAAACACATCATCATTCACAAAACATGTTGGAAATTTTATGTAACAACGATAATAAATTGAAATAATACAGTATCAAATTCTCTCTCAACCTTTTTCGTACTATAAAGTTAATGTTTAGAATTAATATCATCACAATGGGAAAGATTTTGTTAAAAATATAAGACTATATTAATGTATTGCATCCAAACATGCATTTGTAAATATTTATTGTCTGTCAATTTCCTAATTTCTCAATTTGAAAAAAAAAGATATAACTTTTTTAAGAAATGAGTGGCGAATTTTTTAACACGTAAATAGTGCTAGTTATGCTAATTTAAAGACACATTTGGAGGTTTGTAGTTGAAGAACAAAACGAAGTATTTCAGTAATATTGTCAATACGAATAACCTAATCAACAAATCAATGATAAACGAAGTATTTTTTGTTGAATGTTTTTGTTGTTTTATTCCATTCCACAATTTAACAAAATGAATGGATGAAGTTGAATGAATAAAAACTTTAGTTTCAGTGATGACATCAAGATTTCTTGAATAAATCCATTCTTTTTCTCCTCACAGAATAATCACATAATTGCCAAGCGAATTTTCCTAAGAATCCAAAATTTTGCTTTTTCAAATGTTCAAGTGAAACGCCATTGAACGAGATGAAAAAGCATTTGATATTAACTGAGATAGTATGATATTAATCAAGTAAAAATTGTCAATCGCTGAAATAAACAGTTTAATGGGGAAAATATCAGTTGTAAACTTGAAGAGAAGGATTACGCATAAAATTAAGCTCTCATACAAAGAATATTTAATTATCTAGGAACGTTTTGGAAATATATGATATGCAGTTAAACGTTAAAGAAATAATTCCAGTGTTTTTTTAACTTAGGTAAAAGTTGCTTCTACACGAACTGTTGCAGTTAGACAAACTTGAGTAGAGATTTCAGATTTCTACGCATGTAAATCAAACGTACAAACCTGTCCAGGTGAGACAGATCCAGTTTCAGCATAACGATATAAGATTTTTGACACACAACCATGGGAAACCCGTAACTGTCGGCTGATATGACATGGTCTGTAAGAATTAAGTAAAAATTCAATTGAACTTTAACAAAAAAAGCAAGCAAATAGACGGAGAATATGAATTATTCATAATGTTCATAATCAACTAGTCTATCTTTGAAGAATACCATTCCTTCCAAAGATTTAAACAACTTTCGTCAAGCTTAATCTTTGAGCTAATCGTTTTTATATAGCACACTATTCGCACAGATAAAACTGGGGAAGACAAAGGTTTACGATGAAGAAAATGAAAAAGACCACCCATGGAATGCTTTCTCTTTTGTACCAGAAAAGGTTAGAGAAAATGAATAGCTCTGTTAAATTTAATGACCAAAAAAGAGTCATTAAGAAAAGAATGAGGAGGGGCTTGAAAAGAAGAAAGTTGCTGGATGTGAAGTACACAATTTGCTTTTTTAAATAAATTATCTTCAATGAAACTACTACTTTAACATGGGTCATTTCAACAAAATTATACACTTGCCATAGCAGAAAGAGGTCATCGCTTTTCTTTCCTTCTTTTTTTCCAATCATAATTTATTAAAGTTGTTTATTTAATTGCAATATGATTTGATTCAGATTAACAGGAATGTCACTCGCACACAGTTGTGTATTATTGCAGAAGCTAGCGAACAGAACAGTTATTGAACATTTCGTTTAGCTCTCCATTGATTAAACTATAGATTAACTTTCTAAGCAATTAGTTTTGCGTTCAAATTTTCACGCAAACTTCCTACCCAACCTTTCCTATTTTTTAGGAAAATATACAAACTATCATTATAAATATCTTCACCTTAAGTAAATCCTTATACATAACGTTAGCAGTTTATAAAACATAAATTGCGATAGTTGCGCAGGGGATTGGTTTATCAAGTATGGAAACCTTTCTCTGATGAATGGATATGAATTTAGCAACGATTTTAAATTTTCTTTTAAAATTTGAGAGCAATTAAAGAGCCTCGGCATTACTTTTCATTACTATTTATGATCACTTCAAATAATACAAAAAGAATGCTTCCGATACGCAAGTTGTAAGCCAATTATAATTCTTTCAAATTCACGTATTTATAAATTGTGTCAAAAGGATTTGATTATAAATAACTAGTTATATGGATATAACGAAATAACTACAGCATTAGTAATGATAATCACATTAATCACAGCTGTGGCAAAACTTCGCAATATTTGATGTGACTGAAAAAGCTTAGACTTACTTTACACCATTGGTAGCCATCTCAACAATTTTCAATCGTATGTGTTGAGGCAACGGGCGGCCGTTGATAAATACACCACCAAGTTGATTTACTCGACCCTATAATTGTTACCTACTTTTTAACTAATTTTCAAGTCTTCAAGGTATAATTAATACGGATTAGAAATATTTGGTAAAAAATCGAAATTAAAGCATTTATATGAATAATTTTACGACCATTTAGGGATGCAGAAGGTTAACAGCAGTCCAGTTTTAATTTAAGGAGTTGAAGAGGTTGAAATGCTAACTTTTAGTATCAAAAACAAGATGAGATAAAGCTGTGACCTCTGCTATCGTATTTCTTCCTTATTTCGCACCATCAACGTAAGAGTTGTCAGGTGGACAGTTAAAAATTCTAATGCAACTAATTTTTGTTATTTTGGAATAGAAAGACTTAGGAAGGAATGCTAAAAGAACCAATCAATCTGATATGAATCCTCAACAAAATTTTTTGATAAAAGAAAATGTCTAAACGCAGTTTTATCATGGAGTTCTCGATGAACTGCTTAACTTTTTCATCTTTCCATTTTCATTCACTGATGGTTTTCCTAAGATATTAGTTATCAGAATTATGGCTTATAACGGTTGAAGAAGTTTAATGTGCAAGAAAGCATTGAGGGAACATTTAGGATTTCAGCTAATTTAAAGGGAAACATAATTTACCTGTCCCATAATATTAGCAAATGTGAAAGAATGATGGTTGGATGTTAGTGCAGAGGTGTCACTAACAATAGCTGTAGTAGTGCTGATTGCAGTTGTAGCGGTATTACCTATGGTACATGCCATTACTGTGCTGGTAGTACCAATGGCAACGACAACAAAAACTTCAACAACCAATTCACACCATTTACCGATTATTTAAAAAAGGAATGATAATTTTGATGGTTTGATGTATGGGGCGTCAGTTGTCCAAAGGTGCGTAGAGATGGGAGTGTTCTGTGATTGAAATCATTTTGTGTATCCGAAAATATGAATGCTCCTTGTTGGTTGATTGTTACTCCATAACACAGATACATGCACACACAAACACAACTTCCCTCTTATTTGCTTGCTTGTTATCATCTGTTTGACCTCGCCCTCCTTTACCGTCCTTATCCATCTGTTCTATTTGACAGGAACATTTGCGCACAAATATTGCAGGTCATTCACGGATTTAACTGTTGAACTCCTGTCCTCCCACACCCTCTCGACTCTTCTCTTCTCACCTGCGGCTCGTTTCATGGCTGATAATTATATGCTGCCAGAACACATCACGGCGCAAAAACCAAGCAGAAATTTACCGTCCGATATCTGTTTGTTTACTTTCAGCCCCGCCTCTACATTTTAAGGTCCTATGGTTTACAGGTCTTGATTGAACATCCCAACCACCATATCATTAAGTACCGTATCATACGCAGGGAAACATTACATATTCTATGTCACCTTTATCAATCTTGTCATCACTATAACTATCGTACCCATTTCATTGTCATCGTTATTATTTGTTATAGAAATACAGCGAAATCGCATATGTAACAAACAGTCTGTCACAGGATTTAATAGCACTTGGCAAACTTTGCTACTTAGTAAGTAATTTCGAATGTTCAGTATAACATTAGCAAAGATGGTGAATGATTCGAGTTGAATATATTCCACGTTGAGAAGACTGATGAAGAAAGTTGTATCATACAAAATTATTCTTAGGTGAGTTCATTCATACGAAATATTTTTTAATGTATTATTTGTTCATCTTCATCACAATTATTTATACTTTTATGTTTCTCAAATACTGAGAGAATGGAATTATTACCTTAAAAACATTAATGTAACCAAGATAGGACACAGATTGAGACTTCAACTCTAAATGAATATCCAATTTTCCATACTGATTTGGCTTTAATCTGAGAAGTTTATCAGAAATCCTGCAAATCTACTTTCTTCTTGATCGTATATTAAGTAGGAAAAATTAGAATGATATAGAAGAAGGCACGTAATTGACTACAATCTCGTGCAACACTGCGTGATCGCAATAGCAGATTTCTTCGAGAAACGCTCTCCTTATCTTTAAAATTAAAAAAAAAACCAATCTTGTGAAAACGTAAGGATAGACTGTAAATGTCTTTCGATAAACTAGTCGCATCTCAAGTACCTTTGCCATTAAAAGATCATATAAAAATGCAACTTTTTTGGCGGAAAAAGTTTTTAAGGATTTAGACAAACAGGTATAAGAAATGCATAAAGTAATCGCGATCTATGTAATGGTAATTGAGAAGAAAAATGTTGACATTCCTCTAAATGCTTTGCACATTTTCGAAACTTCAATTATCCATTTTTTATTAAGATTTAGTTTCAAACATTGTCATTTGATGGTGATTGATATTTCATCAGAATTTTGCTTGTTGAAATTTGTTCAAGAAATAAGAGATATTAAGCTTAATTTCCAAAACAAATAAAATATCGAGAAAAGTTTTGACAGAACGAAACTTTGACTTCTTATGATAAAGCAATTGCAACTTTTATAAAATTTGCAATCAAATTAGCTTGAAATTAAATTTTTTCTATGAAATTTGCCAACAAATTATGGCTTATATTTTTGCAATTGGGTGATTGTTTAACTCTTTGTTAATAAAAAGACAAATGGTAAAGTTGTTTTATTAATTGTTCAATTAATTTTTACGCAGTTAACAACAGTATAACCAGGTGTATCATATATTGACTTTTACAGATAAAGAGCAGCGTGCTGTCCTCCTACTTAATCTAAAATGTCTGTCATATTATATCTCACATAAAACATTCCCACTTGAAAAGCAGTAAAATTTAAAAACTAGAATTCAAAATATGAACTTTAATAAATCAGTTGATTTTCGAATTTCGAGATATTTGGAGCACTGCATATGTTTTAAATATTCAAGCGGCTGTTTTTCCCTGTTTACACATAAGTTAATAATGATCATAATCTTTCGCTTAAGAAATATTTTTTTGCGTTCTATAATAATTTCTTCGATTAAAAGTGAAAGTGATATTGAGCAAGAATTTGTCTTAAGAAAAATTTCTAAAAATTTTTAATTTTTAACAGATGCAGCGATTTAATCAAGTTCTCCGAGAAATATCTGTGTGGCTTGTACCAGAATTAGAAAAATGTTGTGATCAATTGCCAGCAATTGGATGATTGTTTAGCTCTTTGTTGATCTGTAAGATCTGTCTTGAATATTGGCATTTATACGATCGTAGTGACTATATGATATGAACTCATTATTTTCGGCACTATGTAGATAGTACTAAACCGTTCCTTCCTTTGTACAGTAATACCAAAAATATAATTATTCGTCACCAAATATGATTTAATTGACTAATTATTAGTTCGCTCCCCTTATTCATTGTATTTCTACGTCTATTTTTTCATGATAATTAAATCTAATATTTATACAGAAAAGAAACCGTCTTAGTAATAGCAAACGATGTTTAAACATAGCAACTTTTCTTTTTCTAATATAATTTTTGAATACAAAAACTTTGCTATCTCATTTATAAGAATTTTACCTACAGTAGTGTTTCTCAGTTTAGGTATATACGTCATCAGTTTCGGAATGTCAAGAGATTTCAGGATTTTCAGTTATAATGTTCTCCGAACATTACGCATTCTGCTACATTTACCAGAACCATAATCCTCGCAATTATCAACAAATACATAATTTTTTCGATGGTTTGTCTAAATAATTAATTTTGCTCAATAGCGAATAAGGAAAAATTTTCTCTTCTCGTCTTATGATTGAAAGTTACCTTCAAAAAGTTGGATAATTATGAAACAAAAAGGATATTTTCCAAGCAAATATAATATTTGATTTTATTTTCTTGTCTGCTCTGAACAAATTAATCAAATCAAACGATCTCTTTCTTAATTTGTTAACAAGTTTTGCTTTGCTTTCTGTTTCCTTTAATTGATTCAACTAAATGCATATGTCTGATCCTCCACTTCTCCTTCACGAAGAATATGGAAAGCACAAAAAAGCCTTGTTCACTGTGATTTCATTATAAACATGAATCTTGTCAAATATTTCAAATTTGATAAGTGGGTATTCTTTGTTTTTATTAATGAAGGAAGGGTCAAGAGTAAAAAGTCTCGACTAGATAACCGTTTTAAGGTGAGATTAATCAAATATGTGGAAAGGTAATAAACAATTTCAAGGAAATAAATAGTTTCTTTTTTTCATAAAAGACCCCATTCCCGACAAATTATCTCAATCTTTCTTAGAACAAAGAGAGAGAGAGAGGGAGAGAGAGACGATGTGCAAATAGAAGGCGAAACAATCACCTAATTCAATTGATAAGTAATGGAAAATTTCTCAAAACACTTCACACCACACCCTACCATCAACCTCTCAATTGCTCTTCGCTTCTCCTTCTCTCACATATTATATCATAGCTCTTTATGCAAAAAACTCGTCCCAAACGTGATGGAATTCTGTAGTTTCCATCGAATTCAATTAATTAAAACATAAATTAAAGGAGCAGTGACGGTTTACAAAGCGATAATGGTCGAGTAGCACAGTGTCTATTGCTCAGGTATATCGCGTTTTGGATGATTTTTTCCAAACAAAGTTAATTTCTCGTGCCCGCACCAAAAAATTGATATATAATTATGAAGTGTCGTTTTAATCGTTTTCAGACCGGCGGCACTTTTCGAATTTTCTGCTCATGAAGAGAAATGAAAAAGTGGTAATTTTTTTTGACCTTACAGTTTTCAATGATTTTTTGCTTTGATTTTGATGATTTGGAGTGTAAAAAATATTGAATGATATAAAGAGAGGCCAACCACAACAAGGACAATTTGTTCAACTACACTAACACACATCACAGATTGTATTAACTGTGTGGGGAAGAAAGCGATAATTGCTTTCAAATTAATTACACTCAGATATTTGATAAATTAATATGAGGAAAGCATCAAACGATCTTTCAGCAAAGTTTGATGTTTGATGAATGGAGTAAAATATGATTTAAGTAAAATAGTGCCGTAGCTATCAAAACTTTCTCAGCTTGGCTAATTAATCTTTACAGATTTTTTGCTGTGAACCTGCCGATGTCTTTTGGTTGAGGATCTCAAATTTTCGACTTCCACTTTTCCGCTAAATATCCACTTCGACTGTCGGTGGAGAAAAATCTTCCTGATTTTCCTGATTTTGCATCTTGCAGAAATTTGATATAATATTTAATACTGAAACTATTATTTATTATTTGATGATATGCTTTTGCTACCATTGAACAATGGGTAATAATTATAAACAACATGTATATAACAGCGGTATCTTTTAAGGATTATTAGCAAAACGCCATGTTTTGTTATGCAGAGAACTAAACAAATGTAATTTAATTATATTCGATAAAATCTGATTTCATCAAGCCAAGAAATAAATTATACATAAATTCAGCTGATTGAGAGTATAATAATGAAGAATTTATCAGAGATAGAGTGGATCAAGGATTTGTCTGCTTGTCAGTGTTTTGTCCTTTGTCTACGAAATCTTACATAAACGCTGCAATTAATTGTTTTGCTCATGAAACAAAAGTTTCAAAGCACAGGATATGAAATATGATCCAATTCTTGGAAATGTTTCATTAAAACTCGTAAATTTTATTCCAAGTCTTAAAAAAATATTCTGTAAATTTGCTGTTTATCAATATGTCATTGAACTTCTCAATCTTCAGGCTATTCATTCTTCCATTCATACTTCCAGCTAGTCGATCAGTCAGTTTTAGTCAGTCATTAAGTTCATTGGAAATCCATATCAATATTACGATCTTTTTGAAGCGTATGCGTGTGCAAACAGCGATAGGTCACATGACAAGGTTACTCACACCTCTCATCTTAATATTCATTCTCACCGCTGTGGTGTGCAAAATATAACACTACACATTCTGGTTGATCGTTATCACTTCTCTACATTTTATGAAGATCAAGGCAAATATTAATTAATTCATCATCCATCCCACAAAACTGTACGATTCATTCAGTATTTATACTGGAATGAGTGAAGATAATGGATGAAGAAAAAATATCGCAGTAAATGCAATAAAAAATAATAGATAACTATTATATTATTATAATGAGTAACTCCAACAAACCGATATTTTAGCATGCTGAAAATCGTTTTAAAAGATATGCATTTTTAAGCATTGTGTTTAGCACTCAAAAGATTAGTATATTTTTATATGTTTTCAATGTTTTTAAAAAACCCATGTTTCTACTTTAAACTATTTTTTCCCAGAAACGATATTAAAAGTCAATATATTATTAGTTTTCTATGTTTTATATGCATCAATTTAGGATCACACTTAACGTTCTAAAACAATAGTTCTCTATAGGACTAACATATGCTAAAGCTTAATATATTCAAATGGTCATGTTGCGATGATTTTCTTGTTAACGAAATTATGCTTGCATTACCGTTAACAGTAGATTTGCATTTTTTATCAATTTGTTTGGTAGCATTTCATGTGAAGAAGTCGTCAACTGTGCGTTTTTGATCTGTTAATCACAGCCATTGATATTGTTGAGCTATTATAACTTTCTTGTGTTTCGATCTATTCAGCTTTGAGCAAAAATAAGCGCTTATTGCGCAAAAAATAATGAGAGCTTATTGTATTGTATAGAATTTCAAATATTTCATGACAGTTCTATAATTATTAAGCAATTGCATTTCTCGAAATACGGTAAATTCGATAAGTCTGTTAAAACATTCCATACTTCTCCTCGTTCAGCGATTAAAATCTTTATTAGGCTTATGCATTTGTTGGCAGTGCCAAATAAAGCCTAAAAAAGTATCTCAATGATTTTCAGTCTATAAGAGGAAAGTGCAATTCAGAGTAGAAAGTAAATGGAACAAAGTCATATTTATCGAAAACTCATGAATCACATAATACAACGGCATCCATTTTGTTCATTCATCCATTTCAGGAAAATGACGAAATGAATAAAAGCTTTAATTTTTACAGCTATTTGTAGTGCATGATTGATATAGATCATAGATGAAACAGCACATGTTTTCGTCTCCGTATGGCGGAAGGGCATTTTTTTCATTTTTGTGATGTCTGTTCACTGCAAGTGATTGTGGATCGATTTAAGATTTTCATTCTGCACCAGAACAAAAAAGATATAAATAAATAAAACAACATTGTTAATATCCACAGATCGTAGTTGCAGTTATAATCGAAGTGATAATTGTCAGATAGATGCATATTGTGGATAAAAAAGAATTGATGCCCCGGATGGATCTTGAAACTTCAGTGATGTTGGACTGACGGAAGTATAAGGAAGCAAATTCATTTGTGATGAAAATAATGGCACGGTTTCGGACTAAAAAGAAGTTTTAAAAATCAATCAGAAGTTGAAATTTTGGAGTCTGAAATTTGAAATACTAATAAAAAATTCCGAAACTGAAATATAATCTTTTATTTGCTGGTAACAATACTCCATGACAATGTGATTAAATAAAAATTTAAATAATTAATTACCTAGTATATCATTTTTAACTTCATTGGCTACAAGAAATATTTTATTCATTTCTCCCCCTTATAATTAACACTTCTATTTTATTGTTAAAAGAATAGGCTGATACAAACTGGTTTGAGTTCTAAGTATGTTTAATGAACAACTGTGACGATGATGAACAATGCAAATTGCTATAGTCCGTAGAATAGAAATTAATGGAAAACTCAAAATCAGCTCGAGTGATAAAGGGACGAATTACGGAAGGGATTCAATAACTATCAGCTTATCATCTAAGTTTTTATTACTGGGTAAGAGAGTCATCCATTATAAATGAAAGCTTAGAGACCTAACGCAGCAAATTTATTAGCTGATATTATGCACTTCTTGCAACAAAATAATTGTGGCATCACTCATTCGAAGAGGTTTTTGCCTTCGATTCAAAAAGGTTGAAATTCATGACTCCTTGTCATACTGTATTTAGGTCCTTCATGATTCGCGGTAATCTTGTAGTACAAGAATTTAGTTTTTAAAATATAACTTATTTTATGATTAAGAAATGTTCAATTGCTAAAAATATTTATAAGTAGAAAATTAAAAAGAGATAGTTTATAGACCTGTCGTATAGATGATGATCGAGGGGGTACAATAGACATGGATGCAACGTTTTGGATCAGAAGTGAATTGGTACCCGTAAAGGCAAAATTTTTTCGACAGCGTGCTCGTCGATTACTGAACCACGTCTAGAAATTAGTGGTTCATTTATGGAAATTTCAATTCAACTTAAATACAACAACAACTAAAACCACGATACAACGTTTGCACGCTAAAAACTAAATATTTTCGTTCTGGGAAATTAATTTATACCATGATTTAATAAGAACATCGTGAAAGGAACTAAAAAGATAATCTCAAACGACAAAATTATTATTCAAAAGTTAACTTCATGATTGATTTCATGTGAACAGTTAATAATTAAAAATTATCGCAAAATACAAGAAAAGAACCGTATACCATTATTTTTTCTTCACTAAGACTTGTTTTCAATGCAATTCGTTCCCTTTCATCCTGATCTGGATAAGTATTGGCATTAAAAGCCGTTTCAAGGATCTCGAGCTGTTCACTGTTGAAACTTGTTCTGTTTCGACGCACTTTTCCACTTTTTCCTGAATTTCCGTCGTCTGCTGGATTTTCATTTCTTCTCTCTCCGGCTCCTTCCCCTTCCGAATAACTTCTCTCCGATGTTTCCGGTCCATCATCTTCCGCTAAATTTGAAATTTGCTCTATTTTATTTCAAATTCCAGTTTATTTCAAAGTTACATACCATGAACAATTTTTGAAAAATCAAAAATTTCTGAAAAAAATAAGAAATAAAAGGGAAATTCTAAAATGGATATATTAATTCATATAACTAAATTAAGCAACAAATAAATCAGCACTGATATCTCCCCCAAAAATTTGTGAATCATTGCGAAGTAATTGTTGCGATATTTAAAGTTGATAATGGAAGTGTGATTGAAGTGATCTCGTCTATTTGGATACGGTAGCGAGCTTGATGAGTATATTTGTAGAAGGCAAATTACAGCATTGATCAAAGTTTTCCTTTGGAATGAATAAATGAATAAAGCAAAATCATCCAAATATCGAGAGCAGGAACAGGAAAAAGAAGGTAAAATGCAGACGAAAATGAGAAAATGACAAATACGCCCGTATTGAACTTTATAGCTTTTTAATTGCCCCCCATTCTCGTTCCTTATCATTTCTTTTTTTTATTTTTCATAGTTTTAATCAGTCACTGTGTCGTTGTAGCATGGTACAATAATAGCAACTTGTTAGAAATCTTTAAAGGATGTCTTATTGAGAAATAATAACCTTAAGCTATGGCTAAGAAATGTTGACCCTCATACCTTCCATATTATTATGAACATGAAAGAGCACCTTGAAACTCATACCATTCCGAGGAGCAAGCTGAGCAGTCAAACATTTCTACAGTGAAAAAAGCACAAAGTATTTTTCAGCCAAACATAAGGTATGGGTAACAAATTATTTAAGCCGGAATTGATACAAGACGAAGTTGCCGATTGCATTCTATTTGTAAAGCACAAAAAGAGGATTACATATGGTAGAAATAGGATGATTAGAAAAGGAAGGTCGCGTGCCAACAAAGCAGAAAAGTGGTTAATAAGATTAGTTTAGCGAAGAATATGGACAATCCTCGATAATGCTCACTTCTATAGATATCAACAGATTACGCTTCTGATAATTACTTTTCCATTACTTTGAACTCTTGCGACAGACATACATCTTTTGCAGTACATGGAACCAATGTTTGATCATTCAGCATCATAATCAGTACTAACTATCACTACCACTACCATCGCCACCATCACCGCCATTACTATCACCACCACCAAAAACAACAATCATAACAGTTATCATCACAATCTATGACAAAATCTCTCATTCAAATTGTAATTTAAAATTACGAATTAGAAATATGTTTTTGAAGATTAAAACAGATATTGCACGTAATTATGTATATATTTACGTGTTTGTATGTGTATGTTTTAATTGAAGATGAATTTATTGCAAGTGCAATAAAAGTTGTTGTTATAATTTGCTTCAATTTAAATGCTCAAAGATTTATTCATTTTTCATTGGACAAGCAAAATGTGTTTTATGACATCCTTTACGGACTTGATTGAGGAAGATACATTCAATTGATAAGGTGAAGCAAGTTGCGCAACTGATCACTAATAGTTTGATGGGATGACAAACAATAACGAATTATTCATTCTTATTCTACCTGTCAGCGACAAAATTTTGTCCTCATCTACTTTTTCCTGTTAAACTTAGAAAGAAGTTAATTATTTTATAAAACTCAGACAATTTCAATTTTGCATCATCTAATGTTTGTACTGAAATGAGTACAACAATACATTATGTATGGAAGTGCTTCCATAAACAATTCTCTAACCATTTGACGACCAAACGGTGTGATTTATTACCTCACAAGATCAGAATCTTATCAAGAAAATTAATCAAAAATTTTAGCAGTAAAAAGATGATAAAGTATGCAAAGAGGAAAATAGTATGGCATTGGAAGAAGATCGAGAGAATTTATCAAAATATATGACTGTCTCAAGAACAAAATTTCCTCCACATTTTTTCTTCCGTAATGTCAATGCTCTCTTTTAGCAATCTCTTAAAAGTTGATAAATCATTTTGCAGGGATGTGTGATGTCCGATAATTATGTATCAATTGAAATGTAACTTGATTAGAATCAATACACCTTAATTCTATGTTCTGACACATCATTTAGATTAATTTGAGAACGTTTCTTAAAATCCAAAGAGTAATATTTTTAAGAATACTTGGTAAAAATATATTTTAATAAATCTTCTCTCAATCCTACATTATTTTCAATTTTGCTCACTTTCAATTTTTTCTTAATAATTTTGATAACTTTTCATGTGGTAGTTATATTTCTTCAAAATCTATTCTTAAATATCACAACAAATAAAAATTAAGACTGCATTTTTTTAAATATCAGACTATCAATTAACTATACGCACGAATCATGACTTTACAATTAATCATTAATTAGCTATTCAGTTTTCATTGCCTCAATAATCTTGACTTAAACGATTAAAATTACTCAAATCAATGAGTATTAGTTCAAGTAGTCATCACAAACCTATTATTCAGTTGTCGTTTTCCTTAAGTTCTTTATCATATCCAAAATGCGTAACAAATTGGCGATGCGATAATTCAACAAACTGGTTTTCAATCGAGTTATAAAAAGTATAATTTTAAACAGATTTTAAACAGCAAATTTCCACCAGAAACAATGTCATGTATAATTATTATTACAACCCACCACAAACGAATCAGATTTCATCATCAGAATTATTACTAGTGGCTTTGATTTGATGAATTATTTCTAAAATGATACAATAAAATCTTCGAGAAGATGACATTTATGAGATCTGTCATGCATACTTATTACCAAATTTAAAAATTTTATCCTATTAATGGCACTTATCACATCCATAAATAACTCATTGTATTCATAATGTTTTCCACATTTTATGACATTTACGCATGTTTACCAAATTTATTCATATTAATAATAAAAATTCATTCTAATTAAAGTCCATTGATTCTAATTGATGAACAAAATTGTTTAGGTATAAGACAAATATAAAAGGAATTTTGGATTTATAAGAAATAAATTTCAAGAGAATTTTGAAGCATACCGCTATGCAGACCAAGGATATGCTCGATACTATGGCTTAGACAATTTTTTTTTATTGCTTTCCTTTCTTTATCGTTTGAGCTGTTGAGTTTCTTCGATCGGATATGCCTGGAAATCTTCACTTGAGTTTTTTTGTTCAACTAAAATGAAATAACCATCAAGATCTTGCTTAAAAAATAAAAATTCAGGACTTGTGGGAACAGAAAAAGACCCACCTGTTGATAGAAGAAACGGTAGGCGCGTTTTCCGGAGAACAGATTTCTTGCTCGATAAGACAAGAGCGCAATTCACTCGCACATAGATTAGGACATTTTGCTTTTAGTGCTAGAATATGCTTCTCAACAGCTTGAATAGCCAATCGTGAACGTGGATTACCTCCAATCTGTGATTTGATGTGAATATCAACGTGACTAAGATTATTGCTTTTTCGCAAAAAGATTATAGATAGTCTTTAACAACATTTCATTAATAAGTTGATCTGTTGATAATAATATTATCCCATTGATAAACCTTACATCAACTTTCAAAATGTTCTGAGGTAGTTTTTTTTTTAAGGCGGGAAAAATTCATTTCTGTAGTTTCAATGAATATTTGCTGCACTATTCAAACTATTAGAATTATGGTTATAGTGATATCATCTTTGTGGCATCAAATTTTCGTAGCAAAAAATTTTAATTTAAATGCCAATTTTACAAGAAGCCGAAATTCCAAAAAATGAGAAATTTTTATCAAACGGTCAAATAACAATCAGAATTGAATATTTCAACACAAGCACTCATTAACACACATCTGCCTGAATACTCTACTCCTTCCTTGTTCACTAGTCAAGAAGACAAGAGCGACAAGAGCGCCATAAGCGCAGCAACAACTGTTCCAGAAGAATGACGTATAAATCTCGCACTAGGGGGTACGAAATCTGACTTGTAATGACCTGAGGCAAGCTGATGAATTTTCGGTGAAATTTAGAGAAAAAAGAGCTTTGTGCCATTTTGCACCATATGCCTCCCAAATAAACCTTTCAGAAGGTATTTTTCACTTTTTCTACCACTGAAAATATTTAGGACGTAGAAAGATCTATCGACAATGAGGCATATTACATATTGTCATTGAACAACCAAATCTATGCGATTTGAAATACTGTATACATGTGTACTGCATAGATATTGTATCGCAGAACAATATGGTTTCAAAAATTTTTTAAATAAAACTAACCTGACCAGGTGATACAGAACCTGTTTCAATATATCGATTCAGTATTTTGGATACAGCTCCATGAGATACACGTAACTGCCGACTAATATGGCAAGGCCTAGATTTTTTAAGTTAATTAAGATCAATTAAAGCTTCCGATAACTTGATACATTTAAAAATTTGCTTTGATGAGATCTAAAAATATACAGCCAAAATAAGTACACGTAATTTGAATGTTCAAAATTTCAAATTTCAATGTAGTGAAGTTCAGTGTGTGTCATTGTTTCATTAATATAAGCTATTCCAAAAAAATTTACTTAATGCCACTGCTGGCCATTTCGATTATTTTAATCCGGATATGTTGCGGCAACGGCCGTCCATTAATAAACACACCGCCAAGTTGATTAATGCGTCCCTTCAAAAAATTTTAAACTTGAATTTCTAAGATTTACCAAGTATAAAAATTCTGGAACGCATAATTAAAATGCGAATTTTTTCAGTTGATATAACAGTTCCATCAAAAGAAATCTCAGAGAAAATCCGTAACCACTTTTATGATTTTGCTTATCTTCAATGAATCATATAATTTCTCCTATATTTTTTAATTTTTCCAATTGATTTTTTGATAAAAATAGAAATAAAGTTTTTTGAAAATAAAATAATCATCCACTGTTCATTTATTGCAAGCTTATTATGAACTTGTTACAAATCTACCCTATCATAAACTCTAGGAGGGTGAAGTGAGAACTTATGCTCTGAATTAGAAAATAACTGCAAGTGAATATTGAAAAGTAATCAAACCTGTCCCATAATATTCGTGAAAGTAATATTCTTATTTCCGTCACTCATAACCCTCCTTGAGCAACGAGTAAAAAAAGTTCCACCTATAAATTAATATTATATTTCTCATAAAAATTAAATTAGGATGATTTTGCAACATTGATCTTGGTTCAATATGACGAATGGAAATATCGGTAAAGGTGGCAAAGATGGATGAACAAAGTAATGAAAGATTTAGGCAGAATAAAAATTGGATTTATTCACTCAAACTCATTCGAATCTTATGCTTGAAATTTCCAACTGTATACTAAAAATTAATGAAGCAAACTGAAGTTCAATAGAAATTAAAACAATAAGCGCGTATCAAAGAAGCTAGATTAATATAGCATTTATTTAATTAAATACAACAAATAGAAATGTCATTTCAGCTTTGATTCCAAATTACCGGCTTTATTTATAAAATAAAAGTGAAATAAACAATCAGATGATTCTAATTTGGAAAGTGAAGTAACATAAATAGTATTCTTTAAGAAAATAACTCATCTAATTTCTTCCACTCAATTCATCGGATAAATTTTACTCTATAACAAACCTGTAGGTATGCGTCAAAACTTGTTGATATGAAAATGGCAAAGAAACGACGTCAATGTAAGTAAACTAATGCGAGAAGTTGCAATAAAATGTTTATAAGAAAAAGGAAGAAGCAGAAAAAATGGTATGACATGAAAGAAGCCAAATGAGGTTCCGTTTCACAGATGGATGTGATACCGTGGTGTTATGGTATCATCACTGATGCTCCCAGCATCAACGAGAACATCTGTGTGAGGTGCTGTGACGAAAGGAGTAGTGCTGTTCCGCTTATCAGCTCACCTAAGCGATCGTCAATTGGTTTTAAGAACTTGCCACTCCCTTCGTCACGCCCTCCACATTAATGGCCTTCACGAAATTACCGTTTCCGATCCATTTGCCGCTATATCAATATCACCGCTACCATTATCATCACCATCATCATCAACCTCGCCACTATCATCGTGTCACCGTCATCATTGCTATCACTATCAATATCGCCACTAACACCATCAATCAGAACACACACAACAACAACCGCAGTTGCATTCGACCCGAACTACCATGTCGCCGTAACGGTGCACCACGAACGATGGCTTTTCCATTCAGAATTCATTTTTTGGATAATTCACTCAGTGAAATGTAATTTCGTCAAAATATGAATCTGTTGAAAACTTTTTCCATCGTTTTTCAATGAGCCTTTGAGCTACAACTTTTGACCATGTGAACTTCGCTGAACGTAAAATGTCAAATGGTAACTGACAGAAGAAGTTTCCATCTTATTGTAATTTGCTGCCACTAATTTCTAAATGTTCATAAAGTAAAGAGTTTTTTCCATCCATTCAGTTAAAGAAACAACTGTTGCATAGAATTAAAAGAACCTCTATGTGATTGTTGCTAGAACAGAATAGTAAGGCTTTTTTGATTGTTATGTTCATAGAAGTAAGTCAGAGTTGAAGAAATGATAATGGTTATAAGATCCTTCACTTGGACAATAATTTTAAATCATTTAGAAAACTATCCGAAATGAATAGAAAAATTAAAAATTAGTATGCAAAGCAAGTGAAATTATTATAGACGTTTTTCCATCAAAATGTTCAAGACCCATTTTGAGAAAATAGATAATAAAGGAATATCGAAAATCGATTAAGAAATTTATTGTACAATGTAAACAAATATCTTTGAGCAGCGCATCACATCCATTACACTTTTCGTTTTTTAATCACGTTTTTTCCAAAGAAAAATGAAATTAGGATTCAAAATCATATTAATTAAAAGCCATGAAATGATTCGTCGTGTGGAATTCGAATGAATGTCCACAATTTTGCATACATATTACAAAATTGTTTAACTTCCGTTTTGAATATCAATTTTTACTGTTGACAAACCTGTAAGGTCTGATGAATCCGCAGATGGTATCATCAAGTAATTCTATTGTCTGGTAGAGAAATTAGATTTTTAGTGTCCAGTATTAGAAAAATATCGACATACGAGTGTCAGGACAATTAAATTGATTTTCCCAATTCTTCCGCATAAATTTTATTTTTTATTCTTCTATTAATGAAAGATTCCATCCATTTTCCTAAACTATTCAGATAGTAACCAATAAGAAAGCTTACAGTGAGCTAACATTTTCGGCAACAAAATAAATTTTATCCAATTTTTATTAATCACGAGAATATTATTTAATTATCATGAATTAGCCCTGATGAATTGTGCGGAAGCAATGCTGTAAAAACTTTCAAAAATGGCTTGAACAGACGTACTCTACCTTATTCAAAAATTTATGTCATCCTGTTGAAAGTTTTACGAAACCCACTCTGAATAACTGAGAACGAAGAACTGTTATGCTATATTATAAAATATAAAATTGGGGTCAAAAGTCATTCGAGTAAGAAAAGAGCCAATATAACAGAGTGAATCCTTTCGCAAAACTAAATTTTACGATAATTTTATTAAATTATAGAGTCGATTTATTTTTCCGCTAAAATAGTGTTTCATTAAGATAGAACGAGTAAGTTCCCGGGTCTATGAAAGTATATTATTTCAAGGTGCTGTATAACACAATAATTAAAGATGTGCTAAATTCCGATATTTGTGTGAGGATGATTTATTACTTTTACCTTTCTTATTCAACTTTATTATATTGCCGCAATCTCTCTGTCTTTATCTCCCTGTTAGGCTTTGATAAAACCGCAAGTCGCAAATCCGAATCCTGCCACTCAAAGTTGCAACTTTCTTTTCTTGTTGCTCTCTAATAGATAAAAAGATACTTCAGAGAATAAAAGATAAAATTGTAGCAACAAAATTTTTGCCAGTTTTTAACATCAGAAACATCGCACACATATTTATTGAAAAAAGAAACATTTAAGCTGTCATTTCTATTTTAAGCTTTGCGGATGAGCACAGCAGCTGTATTTTATATTACTTAGTTTTTGGAGCAATTTTCATAAAAGATAAACGAATTTAAAAAAAGTACTTTCTAAGAGTTTTAATTCAATATGTGGAACCATCTGATTCAGTTTAATTACTATAAAAAAATATCTGCAGTTAATCCTTGAAATTACCGAGTAAAGATAGCTGAAACTATCAATGCTTTTAAAAATGAAACGAAATTACCCTTCCCTATATTTTACATGTTAGTATTCAAATATGTCAGCGCTAAAGTTAGCCATGTTTTTTATAATAGTTCTTGTAAAGTATGTCAGTGACAACAACTATACGGAAGAATACCATAACAACTCATCCACATATTGTTTCAAAATACATTTCAGTTTCTCTAATTTGTTGTACTTCCATTTCCTTTTCTCTTTGCTACTTGTTTTCTAATTTCCTTTCAGTATCTTCCTATCGTTCAGGCTTCTATCGAAACTTGAACTGTTTTGGTAAGAAAGAATCAAAAAGCGCTGACAAAAATTGTCCTCTCACTGAGAAAATATGAAAATTATGTTTTCATAAAAGTGTATCAAGAAGGATTCAAGCTATTTCTTAGTGAACAGTTATGAATTAATAACTTCCAAGTTACTGAAGAAAGAATTAAGAGTACTAGAGCGTACAACTTTACTCAGTCAATCATTATACCGTTAAACACCTCATTCTCCGGCATTCTTTGAGTTGGAAATTCTAAATCGACATGTTTTATTTCTTTAGTTGACTACTATAAAGGACTTTCCGAAAAATATTCTGCAATAGCATATTAATTTACTTCTACCTTACTTATGATTCATATAAGATTTATTGAATCAAGTTTATTGAAGTTAAAATCCAAAGCTCATTCAAACTGCTTTCTGACAACCTTCATGTCCAAATTTTTGAAACTACGCAGAGTTTGTTAAAATAATCACTGCATTACCAATTATTTCTAGAACAACATTGATTCAAGGAATTGACGGGAAGAGTCAGTTTTGTTTCTTGTACTTTCCTTTATTGAACGATATATTGTTCAAAAATGAAAAACTTATACTTTCAAGTAACAAACTCCAAAAAAGACTCACTTATTGTCATATCAGTCTTTCACATGGAAATACATTTCCCTCGGCTAACAAATATTTAATAAAGATGAATTTCATTGCATTTTCAACTAAAAACTCATTAATTTAAATAACAGAAATTACACCGGAAAAGGCTCTGCTTATATCTTATGTAGCAAACAGCCACTAAGCACAGCATCACTAAATATAAGACCCGATATGGACCGAAACTGTAGCTATGCATCAGCAAATCCATTATATAAAGAATTGAAATATCATAAATTTCACTTGAATTTGTAAAATGCTGACATCACAATCAAGAAAATAATTCCCTGCTTATTGCAAAGTGAATGTAGAAGTAGGCAGAGGAAAAGAAAATATGATATGACCAAAAAATATATAGCAATCAAAACCAAAATCCGCAAAGAAATATAAATGATAATCACAGATAAAATAATTGTTATAATTGTAAAGTTCTCAACAAGATTAAAGATTTTATAGAAGAAAGGTTGAGATTTATATATAAGTATTGTCAAAAGAATTTATTTACTAATAAGAATATTCCGTCATATTGTTTTTAAATGATAACAATGAACACGAGCTTTTAAAAATTCCAAGTTTTATGGTTTTTCTCAATTGTACTGATAAAAACATTATCTACAAATAATTAAAAGGATAAAGATATTCTAGTTTAAATCAGTTTGTCAAAATACGAATTTATGAAGGGGCGATCAATTAAGCATGGTATGATCGGTGAAAATATTCCGTCGCTGTTCTTCAACTTTTCGCATCCATCGATTTTGTTCCGCTTCGACTCGTCCCAAAACATTATCCGCAACTAAATTCAAATGACAATTATTTGAAGAAAACCTCTTTTTTTAAAAAATTTCAATATAAGAAATTATCCATTTCTTGAATTCACATTTTTTTTAAAAATCGTTCCTTATACACATACAATTTCATACTTACGAGACACTGAAATTTAGTTATTGGTACTATGATTAATAAAATCTTCGAAACTAACTGTTCCGAGAACGCATAGTGATTGAAGGTGAAACATCCGAAAATCGTTCATTTGCTGCTGCTGTTCGGGAGAAAATATTGTCTTCCATCTTAATAAAATATTATTTTTGGTCAAGTAAAAGAATATATCTACAGAAATCCAGAGATTTAAAACAATTTTAGTTATATCTTCTTGATAAGTCTCCACGAGTATCCTCTAAAACTATCCATATACCTCATCATTTTGCTGCCTATACGGCACTGAGTGACGTTGTTTGCGTAGCATGGGATCCAAGCACATTAAGAAAACCATGTATGTAACCAAAACAAAGACTACGCAAATAACAAATATAACAACAACCTGAAGAAAGTGATAAGAATTGTACAGTTGGAAGTAGAAATAAGCACAAATTCTGATTTAAATTAACAAATTTGAAAATGTTGAAGAAGTGTACAGCTTTATTCTTTTGAAAATCGTAGATGGAACATACTTTCAGCAAAACTGTATTTCTTGACTCATGTTTGCAATCACAGTTTGCTAAAAATGCATCCAAATGTGCAGCATCCACTATTTCTAAAACGTTCGGCTTCACCACTGTCTGTGGCTTGCTGCAAAATTGAAGATAAGTTTCAATCAATTCGATTTCAATCATAGCAAACACATAAAATCATCAAAATTCGATAAATAAAATAAGATATAAATACCTGTTATTTGTTGATGCTGAGCTTCATAATAAAGAGCATTTCATGAACCTGCCCTAATTTATAGCACTAGCAAATAAAAATCTAAAAAAAAATTCCAATTAGGTTTTGCAAAAAATGCTCTACCATGTAAGAGCGTTAATATTTGATTTTGTATAATATCTTCTCTCATCACTCACTGTATGATTTTCCGATGCAAAGTAGTTAGTGGATGGACAGACACAACGACACCGAGCATCTTCGAAATTCCCCTGAAATTATTACAGTTCAGTTTGTATCTCATAAACATTACTATAAAAGGGTTTAAATCACCAGTAATTCACAGACAATTTTACCGGCCTATCGAAAAATGTTTTAAAACAAAATTTGAAATTCCAGCTACAGTCCATTTTGATATCAGATTACAACTTCTTCAAATATTCCTTAACGTTTTCTTCGGAAACGGAATTTCGAACTTACATGAACATGGACGAAAGAAATGAAGTATAAAAGAACTGATAATAACGATAAGGTCAACATGAACAACTTTCGAGCTTACTTCATCAAACCTGAAAAGTTTAAATTTTGTGGAAATCGGTTTAAAAGAATCAAACCTTGGAAAGATGACAAACAAACGAAAGAATCGTCTAATTTCCTCAATTATACTAATTGCGGATTTTTAAGGACGAATTATCCAGCAATACTTGAGTAGGATGTGAAGGAACGGAATAGTACAAAGAGAAGAAAAGACTACTGGAAAGGGTGATTTCTAAGTATTAAACCGGATGTATAGTGTCTTTAAAGAGCAGAAAGAGCAGACCAACATGAAATACTTAACACTCTCACATAAAAATAACCTCACCTCCCTACCACGCCTATGCAACAGCCAACAACCCCTTCCACTCCCATCACCTGTATCTTACTTGAGAAGAGCTAAAGTTCAGACCACTGAAGCATAGTAATCTACTATTGAAGGTTGGGTGACAGTATGCACGGTCATGTTTCTTGTTGTATATGGAGAAGTAATTTTTATGTATTTATATCTTTGATCCTTATTTTTGTACATTCCAAGCTACAAGATGGTCGTCTCGTTTCTCACCACCTACAATCTGATATTTAATGGCTCCAGAAGCATGGCGGTGATTCTTCTTTTCTTGGTTTACAATTTGTGAGATAGATCCTTTCCATGTTTCTTATTCCATTTCACTTCAGGAAAAATTTTAATTTGAATTTGTTTGTATGTATGCAAAAAATAATAATATCTGTTTATTTTATGATTTCTATACGTTGAAATTCTTCGAAAGCTTTTTGAGAGGTGTCAATTTCTTTTCTGAAGGATTCTCTAAAATGTTCTACTTAATTTGAATGCATCCACATTACAAAGTACCACCATATGGATGTTAAAAAAACTGAATCAAATTGTAAAGTTCCTAGTTCAGATGTAGAAGGTATCAGTTACTCTTAATCTCCTTTTAATAGTATTAGATTCTCGTTCACACAGGGAAATCTCTTCGTCATAGATTTCTTCAATTGAAAATATTCTTTTTAGATTCATATTGTTTTACCATCAAATTTACTAGTGTATTTCAATAGGAGCGATATCGTATCACCATTTACTGATAAAAGACAGCTTCAGGATTTCCTCGCTGTATATCTTAAATTGTTTTAAATTCATATAAACAATTTTTGTAAGCAAGAAGACATTAACCTGAAACAAAAATATTTATTTTCATTCTGAGTTGATCATAATCATGCAGAAGGTATTGAAAAATTGTTATGAAAAAAATAATATCGAATGATCACACAGCTTTAAATTTTGGCAAATTTTAAAGAATTCCATTTCATATTTCTAAGTTTGAGATAATAAGCAAAAATTTTCCACAATGGATCGTAAAAAATACAGCGGGCAGTAATTTAATGTTGCAACGTGAATGGAATATTTTAATATCGACGAAATCAAAGGTACGTTCCACTATTCCCAAACGATAAGAATCAGATTAAACTGATTATAAGTACTCCTATGCTCTGAGAACAAAGTAAATGTAATCATCGATTAGAAACATTTCTTTTTTCAATTTTTTTTGTTATCATTAGTAATTTAAGTTCCAAATCACATTATTATGTAAAACTGCATTAAATAGTTTGGCAACTGAGAGTTTTATTAGGAATGAAGTGTGAATTTTTCGAATCACTATGGTCTCTAATGTTATTAGTATAAATTGAATGAAATGCGAATAAATGGTTGTAAAAATGTTTTGTCTTTGAAATTTTAATAGTGTCATTCCAAAGTATAAGAAAAATCATTGTTATTCTAAATTCCAAATCGTTTGCAAAGAAAGACGCATTTTCAATGTCCTGAATTGATCTCCATGGATAAGATACATTTATTTAATTTACTGGTCTTCATATTACTATTTTGTTGATGCGAAGAACAAGAAAGCTGCGAAAACTTTTCTAGATGGTTTATGGGCTATCACTGTTTAATACAATCCTCATAATATTATTTATCGTTACTTGTACTATATTCTTCATTGGAAGTGTTTTGCGATTTTCTTGGTTAAAAAGTAATGCAGTTATTAAAGCGAAGAAACAGAAGCAAATATATCAGGTCTGATAAATGTAGATTCAATTATTTATGACAGATTGTAAAAGTTATTAATAGTTAATTTGTAGCTTGAAATCTTTGAAGCACTCCATCTTTTATATTTATTAATTTACTAAATAGAGGTCAAGGCTAATAGTATACAAATTCAGATTCAGTGCTATCCATTGTCATTTTCCGCAATTCTCCCCATGTGCTTTCACTGTGATCTCAATCTATAGTTGGAAATTATTTAAGATAAATCGGAATTTCGTGGAAAATAAAATTATTTCAGACAAATGAGAGGTAAAATTATTTGAACGGAATAAAAATTTCTTATTGCAGTGTTATATTGACAACCTTAAAGTCTTGTCACAGATGAAAAGTACTGGACGCAGCAAGCAAGCAATACATCAGAAATATATAAAGGTTAACTGAAATCTTAGTTCGAATCATTCCGACATTGCTTGGTCTTCCTTTCTCGCAGCAGTTTTTGCTTATGTAACATTGCTTAAACATGCCAAATTCTTTCTTTTCAGGATGCGCAAAATTTATGTACGTTTTTTGAAATACATGAACAAGTCGTATTACCAAGTGATATATTTATGATGAATGTGAGTGAGACATAGCGGTGGCGAAAAAATAGAAGGAATGGGTACAGTTGTTATCCCATATTCTAATATTCTTTTATGAGAAATGAGAGTTACAAGCAAACCTCTTATCTCACTTCCTGATCCATTTCACTGTTGTCAGTGCTTTCATTCATTTCCATGACAAGCATCGCTGAAAGTCCCAGCCATGAATAACAGTAAAAGTCTATAAAATTTAAATTAATAAAAAAACTTCTTTCCACTTGTAAATAAAACGCATGCATATGCACTTTCAGCATACTTGCGATATAACAGAAGTTTGCAGGTAGTTCCAAGAGAAAAATGAATGCATTTTAAGTTCGTCTTTTTATCAACTACAAATTATTTTTCCTCCAGTGCAAGTTTACACAGTTTAAAAAATTGTTGTACCTTTGTGTATCCGCAAGTTGTCTGCTTCTCCTTTTAAAATCGTCTAATAAAAATGTTTTTTTTTCAGTTATTCTAAATTTTAAAATAACTTGTTTTCACTTCTTTCTGTTGAAAAGGCAACAACATAATTTTGCTTCTCAGAACGATGCAAATTTGACTGAAGTGAAAGTTTGCAATAAAATTTCTCGTTCTAAATTAGCTTATTGCGTTTGTATGAAAATCGGTAGTCATCGCCTTATACTTATCATCTGGCTAAGAAATAAACAACCAGAAAAATAAAATTCTTTGCAGATATACCTGACTTCTCCTCTTCTCTTTCCGCTCTCCCCTGAAAAACGTTTGGAATTGACTGTTTCAAAATTTGTTAACTTTTACTTCAAACATTATGAATGTACTACGCGCAAATTTTAAATGCTAATTTATATATTTAGAAATAGTTGATAGTTGCAGAAGACTTTATTACAGTAGAACTGTGAAAGTGAAGCTGAAACATGAGAAAAAATGATTCAGTGCTATATGAGAACTTCAAATTAAATTAAGTTGATTAATGGCTCTAAGAATTTTGAAGATATATTAACAGAATGGAAATTAAAAACTTCAAATTATTGCTGTAGTTCTGGCACTATTAGAGTTCAATTGCAAAGAAGTGAGTTTAATATAATCCCATTAATACTATATAATGTTAAATAATGAAGCCATCTCGCGTGCTATCAAAAAAAATAAAATAGAACAATGATCAAAAAGAAAAATTGTTTCTTCACAAAAATGGCACGGTTATCATAAAACCGAGCTTTCAAAGTTGAAGAATAGTCGATCAACGCTTTATCGCATTAGGAATTGATTGTAACAACTTCTTTGCCACTGCCACCAATGAAAAGAATTCGTTGAAGATTCAGAGTGAGTAAATTGATGTAAAACATATAATGCGACACTATTTTCTCTTTACTGATCGGTGGACGGGGAAGTCTCAGAAGAACCAATTGCGAATCCTTCGAATTCCTCACAATAACGCCATTCAAACGTTCTACTGTTTCCAACTTTTTCTGGAAAATAAAATAACTAATTGGAAAAAGCTTTTAATAAATTTGTTTGATTGTTTCGAATAATTTCATATTATGATGAAATTGACGAGAAGATAAAAAACGACAAATTAATAGTCCATGACTACTTGCTGTCATATTAAAATGATTAAATTAATTTGATGCATTTTTTAGGAATAATTTTTAATCATTTATTCCATTTATGTAATAAACTTTTTTTTTCTTGTTTAGTGGAAAAGATCTACTTTTATACAGCATATTTTTGAAGAATTTAGAACTATATCTTGATACCTTCCAATTTTCATCGTCATGAAATTCGTTTTCTCCTTGCTCGTAAACTGATAAATAGTCTCTTGAAAATGAAAACCAACCGTTTCTGAAGAGAATTGATAATTAATTTTCAAAACTATTTTTCTAAATAATTTTTTTCAGGACAAATATTGATAGTTAAATTTGGAACTTAAAAATACAGGATTACTTACTGGGTAAAAGTCGTCACTGTTTGCATTCCATTGTTTTCACCAGGAGCACCTAAAATTCACATTTAGTACTGCGTTTCAGTAAGCATTTCAAAACAAGCTTTTTTACTGAAAGAAAGTAGTAAGATGAAAAATATTAACTTCTTTAAAATATGAAAAAAAAGTAAAACATATACATATAATAAAGAAGTAAAAACAAAAACATATAATAAAGTGAGCAAAAACAAATATAAAAACAATTAAGGAATGGAATAGGTGAATAAACTAGATATGTAAATAATAAGAAGAATGGATGAATTTACTGGACTTAGGAAATAAAAAGATAAAGGATATTTGAGGACAGCTATCAGAAAAAACAAACTTTTCCAAAAAATACTTAATAATTGCTTGGGAAACAGACCATCTAGTTTTTTGCTTTTGTGGTCAAATTTTCTTTCTTCGGTGGCAATCTGAAAACACAAAATTAATGAGTGTAATAGAGAAATTTTCTCAGTTCATTTACATTTTTTAATTCTCCAGGAAAAATTTCCGCACTGAAGAAATTTGTTCTTATAGATTTTTCAATTAGAAAAATAATCCTTCCATTGAAGGTTTTATTTCTTTAATCATAGTTAAAAGGATTAACTGATAGAATTAGCACATTCCAGTAAACATCACTGGCGTTTTTGGAATCGTTCTTTTAAGGAACAAAAATGTAATTTGATTGCATTTTTATCAGATAGCACAATCAGGCTTCTTCTAGATAAGTGAAATGTTCGAAAATAGTTTTCTATCAGGTATGAATCTAACCGTGAATGCAGCAATACTTTGAATTCGTCCATTCGAAGTTTCCGGTAAATCATTCTGATTCACTTTGTCATTCACTATCTAAATATTTTGCAAATACATGATTTATCAGATGAGTACCTAATAAAGAAGTTTTAAAAATTCAAAGTTTGAAATTGTTCAATGACTAAACTATAAATATTTCATGTTTACATAATTGCCTTCAATAAAAAATCTGGAAATTGAAAAAATTAGGAAAGACTTACAAAAACCGTTGCATCGATACGTAACATATAAATGTATCTCTGTAGCATTACTTTTAATTCAACATTCTTTCCTGATATTTCAGTAATTGCGAAAATTCTCAATTTACATCCCCGCCATACCTGTAAACTGATAATTTATATAGTTGTTGTAATCACTGTGCAATCAACTATTTGTACTCGCAATTCACAAAATTTCAGTCTTATCCGCAATTTTCAATATTCAAACAACAAGCAATATACACACGTAACTCTAATCGATAAAGATAATTCCAAAATAAATACCTTATGCTGTCTGAGAAGAAATGCCGTCAACATAAGTAGATCACTATCATGAGGATTCCACCAGATATCTATGCAACCCATTAGACGATCACTGGATGATAATGGAAATGCTGTGATATCTTTGGCCAACATGATACATTCATCATTCGCTATAGCTTCAATTAACTCCACTAAATTCAAAAAAAAATTGAAAATTTCGATTAAACGATAACTATTCAATGGCTTTTTTATTTCTATTGCTTTCACGAACATTTATTAGATATCTTTACTGTTTCAATCTTTCACAAAACACTTTTTCCTTCTAAAGTAAGAAACTTTATATCATCTGCAACAAATTAATAATTGCAATCATGAAAAGTCTTTTTTTTTCGCAAAGAACTTATACCGGCGAAGATTGCATTTTCCTCCTCTCTTTCAGGCCAATTCATTAACACAGTGTTGGGTTTTAGACCACCGATACCAATACCTTGAAATAGAGTCGTAAAGCATCCTTCCATCTAAAATACCTTTTCCTATATCTATTTTCAACTAACAACAGAAGAGTATAAAAAATTTTCAAAAATTTAAATTTTTCTTCTAAAAATTTCAACATATTTAGCCTGCGTTTTTTGGATCTCTGAAACTTAAGAAAAATGAAATGGAGGCATATCTCCTCACAAAATTTCGATATCTTAAAACCGAAATAAAGAGTAAGCTAACATTTTTCATAATTTTCAGTGGAAATTATATGAATTTACCTGATTTTCATTAAAAAGTAGCGTTTTGCTGAAGCCGCGTAAGTGAACTTGCAACATTTCTTGCTGAATACCTTCCTTCACCTTAAAATTGAGTTTTTTTGCTACTTAATGTTTGAAAATTAGTTTCAACGTTTTGTTTTCAAAAATATAATGCTAATAGAACTATTAATTTCACCTCTTCAGCTTTCTGCCGATCACCACAATTCGAAATAGAACCTTTTATCAGTGCTACTACAATGGCTAAACCGCGTCCTGCTTTTAATTGACCAGCCAAATTAATCAAATTAACATTCCGCCTATCGATAATACCTTTGGACCAAATATCATATACAAGAACAAGCAATTGTGGCCTGAAAAGTGATTAAAAGATTCAAGCTACACCTCTTGATAACAATTGATTTATTATTTTTTTGCATAATTACCATTCGTAATCTCATTTATTTATATCTATTTTCAATATATCATAATGCTAATTTTAAATATTTTGTTCTTTTTTTGCCTACCTCCAATTTTTTGGATGTTGATCTTTATCCTCAACTTTTAACAAACTATATTGTGCCGTTGATAAAGCCAAACCTCGTATTCCATCACCCCATTCTTTCTTAGCCCTATAAAATTTTGATTTTTTTGAAATAAACGAATAGATTAATTTGGAAAATTATTGCATGTATCATTATTTATTTGTTTCTTCTAATTTCCACTAATCATTTAATTTCATGAAAATATATCATCTTACCCTTTCCATTCTACATATTTGTAGATAATAAAAGTTAAAAGGACTGAAAATACTGCATATTGCCAATGTGAGGCGAACATTATAAAGAAACACAGAGCTGCACCGGCCAATGATAAGGACCTAAAATACTGATAATCATTGTTAAAAACATCCGATTTACAAAAATATTAAACGGTTTCAACTAATTTAATAAAATAATAAGTTGTGGTAAAGGAGCTCTAAATGAGCTCTGCAAAAAAAAAAACTAGTCTGGAGCTTATAAGATGCAATTTTTCTACTAAAGGTTCCCTGATTAAATTTCAACTCATATCACGTGGTGTTGAAAGATGAGTAATCATGATACCAGTGATAGTAACGGAATCGCGGTCTCCAGTTTGGTACTTTCAATAATGAATGTAGCGCGCAAATTAAATTCACAAATGCATAACACATCAAGAAGAAAAAGTCCAATACTTCAGCTATTTTATCCACTGCACCAAGCAATATAGCTAATTCTGCTATCAACGCTGTTATTAGTAAGCTGAAACTAAAAATAAATTAGTTCTAGTTCATAGAATAATAAATCCCAGTATATGCTGAAAATATTGATATGAAATTATCAAATTCTTTATGATTCAATTAGTCAAAAAAACTGCTTTCAACTGTTATTATCCTTCTCGTTTTTTTTATTGTGATATTAAAATGTCTTCTGCACTTTAATAAAGAACTTTAAAGAGTTACTTACCCAAAAAATGGCTCATTAGTTCCTGTAACTTTCGAAAAAGGAGCCAGTGCTGGTATAATATCATCTTTAGCAATTGATTGTAATAAGCGTGGCGCACCTGCAACAGGTCAAAACTAACTTCTGAAGAAGTTGATATCACACCAGATACTATGAGTTTAGCTTTAAAATAATCTGAGAAAATAAATAAGTAATTCAAAAAGTATTTTTGAATGTATTAAATTTAATAGGCACTGTATATTTTCATTTTTAAACGACACGATATCAAAATGCTCTGATGAAAACGCTACTTCCAGTTTCCCAAGATTTGTTCGTTCTTTACTATACTTTCACGGTTTTTAATAACGATAATATACAAAACAGAAGTAAAAATTCTTCACAAACTCAATATATTATTATATATAATATACTATCAACAGAAGATATGCTAAATACTGAGAGATTGTCTTACTGATAAACATCTTTCACAAATAACTATATTAGAACAATATTTTCAATACTAACTTTAAGCCAAAAATATATTTCACAAAAAAACTTTGTATTTGTAATTAATTTCTGTCAGTTCTTTACGAAAACTTTCTGTTTCTGTTGCAATGTTATGATTTTTTACAATAATGAAATTTCCATTATTTTATTACTTTAGTTAAGAATCCAAAAACATACTACACAAACACTGTAAGGCAGCACCGAACGTGGAGAGGAAAGAGCCAATGATAACAATCCATGGTGAAGGCCAAGATAATAGTGCTACAATCATCGAACTATCCAAGCTTCGTCCATATCTGTAATTTATGAATCAATTGTTGGTTACACTCATTTATAAAATATAATATTTTTTATTTATCAGATGGATCACTGTTAATAATCTGCGTTTTTGTAAAGTCTATCCAAATAATTGTTAACTTATTATTATTTATTATTATTATTATTGTATCCATTAGAAGGATGTGAGTCAGCAAATAATTGAGAAAATAATAGCTTGTCACGTAAAACCGGTCCATTAATTGAGGCACCGAATAGTAAAGCCAATGCATAATAAATTGCAGATGTTGTTAATGTTGCGGCGATTGTCCCACATGGAATCGACTTTTGCGGATCTTTTAAATCACCTAAAAATTTCTCACTTTTTGAATCTTTCAATCATCATTAAATCTTTCATATAAATCATAACAAATTTACGAACTGATGCTATCCTCATCACCCAACGATACCAGATAACCAGATAAGTTAGCAAAGCGTAGCAGATGAAGATCCTTAGGTGCCTTATTGCTGTGGTTTCAATATTTTACATTATATGGTTATTCAGTCCTATATTTTCATGCGTTATTCCATTTAATGTCTCCAATTGATCTTTACTCTACTGAGATATGAACATCCAAAGTATATCTATAGTATTGTCTTCATGCTATATCTTCTTCTATGTATTGAATTATATGTAAAACTAACCGCTCATATTTGTTCCTGTCATAATGCCAGTAACGGCTGGGAAGTAAATAGCAAGCAAAATGAAAAAGCTCGTGCGAAAGTCCTGAGAAACTTCTAGATCGGTATCATCAGCCGCTACACTGGGATAAGATTCGCCCGCTTCCATATACATTCGTTTCATGTTATCTGCAGTTCATAGTCAATCAGTGATTATCCATTCTAAGATAAGACAACTTAGTCGGATAGTCTTTCACTTATCTTTCTTCATTTCCTTTTTTAAATTTTTAAAAACTTCAAACATATTTTAAGCGATTCTATCGAAACATGAATGCAAATGTTGAAACAGGAATGAATACAAGCAAATATGTTTAGTTATATTCTTTTGAAATTTAAGTGAAATGCACAGCCACCGTAGAAAGTTTGTGCGTTGATGCCAGGAAATGCATTAGTGCATGTCAGCGTTGATGCGGTAAAATGTGTGCAAAAGGATGCAGTAGTACTGTTGCAGAAGTCATCTGATATACTGAAATTTTCAATTTATTTGAATTAAGATTAAATAATTTACAAACGATAAAAGTACTCATAATCATGATCAACTTATCAAATCTGTTATTATGATCATGAATGAAAAATAGAGACGAAAAAGATATACTCTTCTGATTTTACACATCGTTTGCAAAGTGTAGACAGATCAGCGCCATGCGGAAAAAATATTCGGGACTGAAGAAGTTGCTCGTTCAACATACATACACTATAATTTAATATTTTTCGGATAAAATCAGCTGGTAGGAAGATAAGAAGACACTATGTTAAGGAATAAAATTGTTGACTATGAAAGTTGATAGAAACATACTGGTGACCACTTTGATGAATGGCTTTTTCGAAACCACCGGCAAAACATGTTAGTATGGAAATAGTGACGACGAATAAGGATACCTGTAGATTGCGGCAGAAAATTTCTCAGCAAACTTGGAACATCAACAGAAGCAATCAATTGCTACTAATATAATCAATCAATTTTTATTTCTTAAAATTTTTGAAAATGTTCAAACAAACCGGTGCGAGAAGTTGCACAAATCTTACGCCCATGGCGACGATTATCACTTCCAGTAAAAGAAATATTGAACCATAAATACGATAATTATGTGACATCATTCCCCATATACCCAAAATTTCGAAAAAAGTACTTGAAAATTTAAAAATGATAGCAAAGATTTCAAATTTTTGCTGCATATGATGTTTTATTCAATGCTTAATATGTTTAAAAAATCGAACCCGTGTCGAAGTGTACGTCGGTACCGCCAATAGTTAAAGATGGGAAAATGTAGAGCTGAAAAGAAATTTAAAACTTTGATCAGTTATAATCAGGAGAAAAAAACCACTAACAGTAAGCAAAAAACCCAGATACTGTTACAAATACCAATTATTATTTTCACCAGGATATCAATATAAAGCATTAGCAAATATGAAACTATTTATTTTTTGTTTAAGTGAGGAATGCTTGGAATGGACTAAACTAAAGGAAAAAAGTATAATTCCTATTCCGTGGGAAGTTTACCAGCATCACTTCAATTCCGCCAATTAGATACATCGACGATGCGACTGTATTCGCCAAATAGAACAAAATACCCACGGCACTACCAAATTCCGCTCCCAAATTCCGTGAAATCATAAAATAAATTCCTCCGCTTTCCACAACACCATTTGTTGCTACCGCTGATAATGAAATGCTTGTCAATAATGTCTGTAACGCAACTTCGCCACTGATCTAATTAATGAATTAATGTTGTTGAGGACTAATATCAATTCAAGATTTTTTTTTAATATTAAATAGTGATATGAACTATCTCAAAATCGGGATTATTTTTTGATGATCTCTATGTATATAATTGATATCATGCTCCGATAATCTCTATACTCTTTAAAATTACTTGAATTCCATACTTTTTACATTTCGGCTACTGAATTTAAATTACAAACCCTTATATTTAGAGTTCGGAAAAATCATACTTACACATAAGCAGCAAAGTAGTAGCAAAATCATGGTGTCTATTATGCCGGCTATTCCAACCACCCATGCCAACCGTATGAACATTGTTATTCCAAGAATATGTTGGATTGTTGGCAAGTACACACCTAGCATTACTCCCAAATTGGCCTAAAACAATGAAATCTTGGCTCATTGCTTGAGGAGGAATATTTGAGCATCAAAATCGTATCGAGGTATTTTGAATTAGATAATATATTCAAATCCTTTTTTGGAAAACGTGAAAGACATTGAATGAGAAGAATGAACTTTTTTCATTTCACTCGAATTTCTATCCTTCCGTCCAGGTGACGTAAATGCAATAGTGAAATTTGTTTGCTCGTTACGTTCATCATTCACATTCACATCTATAAAATTGTTTTTCATCATCGGAAATTTATATTTTTATATTTTTTTTTATAATTTCCAATTCAATAGTTAATTTGAAGAAATAATATACATTTGAAGATGCGTGCAAGTTTCATAATAATAAATGCTTTCAAACAAATATCGAAGGAAATAATGATAATTCCTGTTGACAAATACCTTTTGTTCATTCAATATTTGTTTAAAATTCCTTTACGAGGAAAACTGATCATATCAGCAATTTTATCACATTCAATAACAATCAACTTCTTATCTCAAAATAAAAGTATGGCTGAAAATGCTTTCTTTAACTTGAAAATTCGATTTACAATTCCTGAGTTATCCAACTTGTATTCAGTCTATAAAATAATTTTTACAGTTAGTCATAAACATCTAGAAATATGACTCCACAAACTCCTTGAAGAGACAATCTAATCTCTGACTGGTAAAAATATGATTAAATTACCAACTCATATAACAAATAAGTTCACCTTTAGTTATTTTTACTGGAGCCTCGTCTAGTGATGAATTTATTTGCAACATCTTTTATATCCTAAAATCAAATTCAACATTATTCATGGAAACTTCATGCTTCTAAAAACCTTACATGCTCGTCTCTTTTGTTTATTTTCATTACTCAAACTCATTTAACAATTGAAAGTGAAAGAAATCAATAAAAAAAGGAACATTATTTAATTCTATCAGTTCAAAAATGCATTATGGGCGCTGAACAATAAATGTATAAAATCTAAATTGAAAATCTCAAAATGAAGTGCACCTTTCTTTTACTTTTTCAAATATATATTCGATCTGAAAAAAGCACAAATCAAAATTATATGAGATTACAAACTCATGGAGGCTTAAAACATATTCGGTAAGCAAGTAGAAAGGGCTCATAATGTCGTGAATTTTTTTGAATTCGGGATCCCAACATATAATTTCATTATCTACGAATTTAACATTTCCTTTTAAGTGATTTCGGTTGTTCATATAACCCCATACAAAAATTCATCTTAGCGTACTGTACGCAATATGTTTCTAGCAGGTTATCTGATATTCGAGATGATTGCTTGTTTAATTGACAGTAGTTAAATTAAAACTGGCATGTATGATATTATCAGTAAATTAAAAATGCAATTAGAAGGGGCTAATATCTGTTTTAAGCAATATTTTATCATCATCTTTATGGAAAAATAATTAGACTATCGTTAATGCAAAGCTATATTGGTAACTTTTTGAGAAGATTGGAAATTTCAACAACCGCAAGAACATTCATCAGAATTTTTTAAATTTGTAAATAATGCATAAATTCAAAATATAAATTCAATTAAATATTCCAGAAAGATTTGATGCATCGCAATTACGTCGAATCAAAACAATTATTGTCTTTCGTTAGATGGATGAAGAGAATAAATAATCAAACGTCTCATAGCCACGAAATTCTAAACAGTATGTCTTCTTGTCTAGAATAGCTGCACAAAAACTTTCAATCAGATGTCCTGTTGATAAAGGGAACAATGCACCGTGGTGTACCATGAGTGTACTGTAATAGTTCTGAATGAAGTTGTTCCATTCGGATGCACGCCATATCAATAAAATAGCAGAAAAAGAGTAATTCAAATGAGAGACAATTTTAATAGATTAGAACTATTATCACAATAGGTAGAGTAATTAATACCTGTTCCGCTTAGATTCCATTTTATTTTTCACTGATCATCCCGTCGCTATGCTTCATTTTTTTTTAAATATAAACTATTTTAAAAATATAATTTTAATGGAATAAAAATCCAAAAATGATGTTCAGGTAGACTGGCAAGCTGGTTAAATGGAATAACAAAAATAGTCCTACCGAATGCCTTCATGGGATAATAAATCCATCATTTCCTGATGATTCTCTCTTAAGTCTCAAAAAGATGAAATAACAACATTAGAATAAAATAAACTTATTTATGTATAAAGCAGATATGAGAGGGCACTTCAAAATTTGGAATTTCATGCATCAAATAATAGTTTCCGTATTAAATAGGCACTTTTAATATTTGGAAATGTATTACAATAAGATTTGAAATCAAATATTCCTTAATTTTCACTTTAAATTAAGCCGGAATAATTAATTTTACATGAAGTTTTATGTTAAAAACAAAAAAATATAATGGGTATCTTCTGATAATATAACTGATGAGATAGATTGAAATCAAAGATATACAGATGAGAAAGACATAAGCAAACGACAAACTGAGAGCTAGGGAAAGTTCAATCGGGAACTGAAGAACCTGACGCTATTCATGCCATAAACATTCTGATGATTCAAAAAGACAATTTGAACCAAATTAGCAACTTCATTTAAAATCAAATATCTTCGAAAAACCAAATTCGAAATGAAAAACTCGGGATTTTGTGGAAATTAAATTTGCGGACAACTTGTAATTATAATGCAGTGGGTGTAAATATTTTATATATAATTATTCTGAAATCTCTCAAACCTTTCCAATTCTTCATTTCCTAGCTTTAATCTAAAGTTTAAATGATATGCAAAGATAATCGAAATCCAGAATTTAGTTTATATACAAACTGAAATCAAATACAGTTCTGACTGCTGTGAATAGAACAAATATTAAATCCACTTTATTTAAAATTTTAAAGTTTTCCACTTAAACATCATCAGTACATGATTTCGCTGCTTCCTCTTTTAATGCCATCCCTGCATCATCATTACTCACCATACCAAATTCTACTTCTACCCGAGGTGGTTTTCGATATCGATGTGTCATTATTTTTCCCATAAATTTATCGATCAGCAGAGTTTCCAAGTTAGATACGGGTACCTCGAATGCTAAGCTTAGGAATAAACCGATAAAATATGCCATTGCAACGGCTATAGCAAACTGATAGAGCTAAAAAAAAGCTGAAAATCTGGGTTCACAATATAATATTTTAGTAATATGAGTGATTTTATCTCTACTGTGAAACATAGAGCTTCCATAATTTACTTTAAGATTACGGGACAAATCATTATGCGTTTAATCAATAACTTTCGATTTTTTGTAAATGAAACTTTGCGATATAAATTTTTTTAATTATAAAATACCAATGAAGTGATAGTACTTTTTTCGAAAACAAAAAAATATAAGTTATTAAAAGACAGACCATCTGATAAACGGTAGTGAAATGGAAAGCATGTGGTCGACTTAAATAGTAAATTTGCAGTAGAATAGGATGAATGAGATATGCACAAAATGTTACACGGCTTAATGGTATCCAAGCTCTCCAACCTAGTATATCATTTACCGCTCCTGAAAATAACACATCCATTGTGATTTTCTTTCAGAATTCATTATTTGTAAAGAAATAAGTTTGCTAGGGCTAAGCATTCAAAATTCGAAACTCGATTATCGAATTAGAAATGCAAAAAGACTCTAAATTTCATGAAGTTTTATAAAACCTCCATATCCAGTAGCGCATGCGAAAGTAACCCACGCTAAACTTAATGCATACGCATTACGTCCGAATAAAGCATAAATAATACGTGCTCCATTTGATATGTCACCTGTACGAGCATAATTATACAAACCAAATACCGCTAAAAGTCCAAAAATGGTAGAAAGCATCCAACCCGCTATTATTTTCCACTGAAAAAAAGAGACATAATAAATTTGAGAAAAGATAAAATTACTTTTGGATAAAAAAAAATCTTTTTTAAATTCAAAAATACCCTAGGAAATGTGGGTCGAAGTGTATATTTATGTATTGCGTATCCAACTAATATGCCAATTATATACGGATTGCAACGAATATATGGTTTTACATACACATCCGGCCAATATGTGCTCAAATCTTGTGCTCTGCAATTACCTCATTACTGTTTGCAGAAAGTTGACAAAACAGTTAATTTATTGAGCTTTGTTCATCACTGATGTTTTTTACTTGCTATAGGAACTTAACGCTTAAATTTAAACGATTAAATGACCTCAGAAAGTTATCAAATAACAAAAAGTCAGATGCTAATAAAGAATTTGATGTGAGCTAAAAAAAATTGAAGAAACATACAGTTGTAATTTGGCAGTAAGTATGGGAGCAGGTGGATAATTATTTGCCAGAATAATAAATAAATGTACCAGGGATGACATGGTGATTAATGATAACGCAATAATGATACCAGCAAGCTGATTTCTATAAATTTAACTTCGAATTTAACTTTACTGAAAAGTTTTATTTAGTGATTTTTTCTAAGTGATTGAAATGTCCAAAAGTAATGTTTTTATATTGCATTAAATGAATAATTGACTAACCTATACAAAAGTATAAGAAGTACCGGTGAAAATATATGAAATTGCATGTCATTAGCCATATACCAAGTCCATCCCATGCACTTCAAATATTATAATTATCACACTGTATTAATTAAAAAAAAGTTTCAACAAAAGTGTGATTTAGAGGTGAATTACAGAAATACAACTAATTCATGAAGTAGAATACCGTACAGTGAAAGAGAAAAGGTTATATATAGATAAACAGCATTTCAGAATATTTTTAAAGCATCAAATGGCGCATATGATCGATGTTATTTGGAACAGATAGATCGAAAATAGCAAAAATGATATATTATGTTGAGGGTGATGAAAAACTTACGACTTCAACATCTTGCAGTAAGAAATTATTCATGTAAATTAAATTAGTCCACCAACTTCTGCGACAATAATTTGCTTCAATCGGCCGCCAAAACGGTCCATCAGAAAAATGTGTCAACAATGTAATATCGAGAATCATAATCACCAAATATATCGGAGTAAGCCTTCAACAAACAAATAAGAGACATCACAATGAGTGTGATAATTGAGAAGTAATAAGCAGAATTATAGTGCTCGTGTTAGAATAGCAAACCGGATATATCGATGAAGATAGAAGAGCGACCACATATCTAATGAATATATTGAACGACCTTTTGTAGCTTCCATTTTAAACTTTTCCATGAACAAATATGAAGTTAGCATACCACTGAAAATTAATCATTGAAACTTTTACATGCATAATTTAAATAATGACAATAAAAAGCCACAGATTTAAAATCTTAGAAATTTCTCGATGTTTTATACTTTGAATGCAAGAAAATCCATAGATAATCATAAATAGAATTGTAACCTAAGATAAAAAAACGAATCAACGGCAAGCGGTGCTTGCACGATAATAAGATTGAAAAATTTCTGCGGAAATGCAATCATTGTGGGTAACAAATTATCTGAAATGAATTTATTTAATAAATTCAATGAAAATCGAAAATTTTACGTTTATAAATTTAATTCCCAAAGTACTACAAATAAATATCACTTGCAACTTCCGTAAGATTCATATCTTATGAAAAAGCATTGTCTCATAATCTTAATTATTTTGTAGTTTTAATATTCTAACTATTTCGTATATTTCCAAACATACCGACTGTTAGACTACTAATGATATAATAATATGAATGACCGAGGATAATCCAGAACATACTGAGCACTCTAGTACCGTGAAGACAATGTATTTGATTACTTTGTTTTTCAGTTTTTAAGATATTTCTTCCATTAGTGTAAACCGAAAATGCCAATAATACTTTTTGAAACCAATCTGGAATGTTACAGAAAGCTAATGGTAAAGTGAAATCTTAAAACATTCCACTAATTATTAGCAAATCAAGAAATGAAGGATAAAAATTCAAGTTAAATTCTACTCTTCATGTTACACTTTACTGATGCTTTCCTGCAATTTATTGCTTATTCAAGCAGCGTTGTGAACATTTAAGGCGTCAAAGGCCTTTTCATTGCTCTAAATTACATATTGTAAAAGCTGGTAAAGAAAAATTCATCTACAATAAGCGATATAAGTGATAATAGCGGTGCAAGCTCTAAGAAAAGAATTAAAAATTTAAGGAAAATCAGTAAAATCGATACTTTGTTTTTTACTGCACATCTTATTTTCTGCATCCTTTAATTCCATTTGGAAAACAAGATAATCATAGAAGGTGCCAAAAAGCATTAGAATTAGTATAAAGAATATAAAAAATCTGCAAAAAGTTCACTTTATCATATTAAAATAGAAAATTTAAAGTTTTGAGAACGAATAAACACTCAAAAAACAATTAAATTGAAAAAAAGCTTTTTTCCTTTTCAGAATTTTTTACCTTTTTGATCTCTCATGATGAATTTTCAAATATCCAAAACATTTAAAATGGCACAAAAATTTTGAATTGAGTAGGTACAAAACTTAAATAAGAGATCTTGATATTCTGCAATCTATAAAAGATCATACATTTTATTCTAGCAGAAATAAATTTCCTAACAGTATTTAAAACAAAAGTTATTGATGACTTTGAATAAAATCCTTTATTTGAATGCGACAGCATGAATTTAAAGATATCTAAAGATTTATCTAGATTAACACAACATACAAAAAATTTAATTTAGAGTAATCAAAGTAATGGACTTACAGCACAATCAGTGAGCTCGAATCATGAGAGAGCTGGGAGTGAGGTAAATTATTGCGACAGACAATGTCTACATTGCATACAACTTGTCGACCAATCGTACTTTCGGCTGACTTGTAAACTGCAATTTAAGAAATTGAAATTTTAAATTAAACAATCTTTGAAATGGCCAACAGTCGAGCAATATTAATAGTGTATAAGAACAACGTTTGATGCTTGGGAGCTTTTGATCGTCATTCCTAACATTTCCAGTCGTCTTTTGGATTCTAGACAAAGAAAGACACGTTATTGCATTGATCTTAAAATTGAAAAAATGACCTAGTTCGAAAATTTTCTTTACATCATAATTCGTACAAGAATCTGGAGTGCATATCCCATAATTGAGAAGAGGAATTAAAGTGAAGCATTTGTTATTTTCATCATTTGTTTCATTTGAACGCCAAATATTTGAACTCCTGAAAGAAAAATTTTCAATTTCGAAACCTATGATTAAATTAAACATAACAAGTTATATTTAGAAGATTTTCTGCAAATTTTTGATCTGAATTTAGTGATACGTATATGCAGAAAGATTGCCCACTTATAGAGAATATCAATAAGGAAGAAGTAGGAAAAAAATTCATGAAAAACTCATTCATGAAAATGAAAAACCCAAGATAAAAATGCTTGGCAGCTTGCTAAAAGTAACATAGGAATAAACCTGCAATATTCATTCGGATCCTCAATAAGATTTGAATCAATGTTTTTGAATGGATCAGCAGAACTATATGGTTGGAAGGTGGCTAGACAATATTGACCCGACCATTTTTGCCTAAATCAAAAAACATGTTTACTTATTCTTGTCACTGAAAGTATTGAAAAGCAAGAAAATATACTGCTGGCGATTTTTAATAACTGAAATACGCCGGCAAACACTCCACGATCCAATCCAAAGATTATTGCCGTTTAAGATACCGGCCGGTACCTTACCCATCGCATCCATTACTGAAAAGATAGAGAGACAGTTAATTTTATCAAGACTCAAAACTATTTGTTGCAAGCAGTTCGAAATAAAGTAAGCCACTAAATGAAGGAGCTATCAATCATCGAATAACTACGTCATACAAAAATGCATGATAAAGCTGCAATAAAATCATTATTTAAAATCATGCCGTTAAAAATCCATCGATGATTTTGATTATCATGTATTTGAAATTCACAAGTACAATTGGCACAGCCACTTTTTCGTTCATTAGAACGAGTATAATCCATAGCTGTCCATAAGAAATATGCTATATCAGCAAGACAAGGTGATGACACATCATATTCCTGGAAAATATAAAAACATTTCGTGACTGGCTGTTATAACATTTAGAAAAACACACATTTCCATGAAGTTATTCGAATATTGTTACTATTCCAACTGAAAGTCTGAAACTGAAAATAATTCATTACATTCCAGATCAAAAACAGGCTTTTACTTTATAATTCTTTAAATTTCTTAAATTAACAATATCAAGGTATTTCATACCATCGGAACGGTCGATCTATCATATATATCATTTAGCATAATGGTAATTTTAACACCAAATATGCCTTACGAAATCAGAAAAAAAGATTTGTAACGCTACCTATTTACGCGATCCATTTCATTCTTCTGCTGAATAAAATAGTCAAATTAATTAGCTAAAAATCAAAATATCAAAGATATCTTTCCGCCAACAGCCCTAATGTGGTAAAAAGACCAGGAATTAGACAGTATTTTAGTTTTTAAGTAAGATTTCAACTTAGTACTAGTTACTTCCGCAAATGAGAAAAGAAACGATATACGCACACATATATAACCGAAGAATGAATGAAGTTGATGGAATTAAGAGACTAAATATTAATACGAAGAACCAAGGAAAAGAAATAAAAAGCTAAAAAATACCTTCAATGGTTCCAGTAAAGTGAGTAATCTTTTGATGTATGACTCATCACCTGATTTCAAAGCTTTTTCAAATTTGTTAGTTGGGCGAAGTAATAAAGTTTTGAAAAAATCCAAATCAACGATTAACTGCCACTGTGAATCAGCAAAAAATTCGGTAACGAATGTTCCCAGCATATTACTTGTATCTTTTTTATCCTCCAATTGTATTTCTTCTTCCAAGAAGTCATCAGCACCAGCTAGGAGAAATGGAAAAACCAGAAGGAAACAAATCCCTTTCAAAGTTTTCATAAGGCCCAACAGAGTTTCTCGTAAACTATGATCTGGAAATGAAACTAGCATTGAACGAAATTTCACACCAATTTAGTAACAAACCTCCGATAGCAGCAGTATTTGGTTTATCAGTGCAGCACGATGTTACCAGTGTGATTAAAAGAAGCAAAACAGCAGCTGATGACGCGCAAGAAGGTAAATTTGCTACTAGTTGCAGTGAAGTCGATCATCAATTAAAACTCAATCCTCACTCCAGCATTTATCTAACTTGTGAAATGAAACACCAACAATTGGACAATTAATAGGCCATCCATCTATCTTTTACGTTGAAATTTCATAAGCTGTTGATGATAGTGGTAATTATTAGGACTAGAAGAACAGTTAAAAGAACTTTACCTGAGTCATTGAGGTAAGCTAGTAGTACCGACTATCTCTCGAAATCTCTTTAATTTCTTTTTCAAGTAAATAAAAACTCAAATTTCAGATTTAATAGAAGGAATGCACTTCTCGGAACTTCACTCTGCAAGAAAATCATCGAGATAGCAGACTGAACCATAAGTATTTCGTTTCCTACGTGGATAGCACAAAAGATGAGTATCGTGTGAAATTTGCAACAGCATTAATAATTGATAACAACAGTATAGGGAAACACAAATGAGAAATCAATGCAAATGATAACAAAATATTGCTCAGTCGAGTTCTCATGTATTTCATCAATCATTTTCTAATATTAATAATAATAATGCTTGCACGATATGATACTGTAAATGTTGACATCGGTTAATTTCTCATAAAACATAGATTATTATCATAAAATTGACAGATTTTAAACTTCGAAAATGATAGAAGTGCTAAGCAATTATAGCACAAAAAGATTTTGCACATGACGAAATTACTAACATTATTATTTAACCGTATAAATTGCTACTCATGAATTGAATCAAACAAAATGATGTAATAAACAAAAGTTTAAACTGATACCATTTTTTAGAGTTCATTCGACTTATAAAACTCTTTCCGTTAATTCTGCGTTCTAAGAAATTAATGGTTTCAAGGAAATCTACGACTCTTGAATAGCACCTCACCTTTTCTAATCTATTAATATCCATTAAAAGGTTTTTGAATTCTTCAAGCAAATGTTTGAACCATAAAACCATCATTACTCACGCATACTTTTGAAGTAGTGAATATTAATATGTCTGCGTGAGGACAAATCCAACATCAATATGAATCAATTACTGGTTAATATAAAGTGGGCAAGTGATAATTTTAAGGAGTTTTATTTTACCATAAAATGCATAAAGCAATCCTCCTAAGATTTTTTAAGAATTCAACAAAAAATTCAAAGAGCAGTAGCGGTGAGATTATTTTTACTTGACCATGTAAGAAACAAGCAACTAAAATAAAATGTAATTAAACACAAACACAACCAAACAGACACATCATCTTTTTTATCATCCCCATGATTTTCTTAATTTCCATTATTTAAAAGAATCATTTCAGAGGCATAACCTGCTGAAATGATTCTTTAGCGGGATAATGATTTTATTTTTTTATGAAAATTAACTAATATCGACTCATCAGCTGATTGTGATAAACTTAAACTTTTGATGGCAGAAAAATCAGAATGATAAGTAAATCATGTGCTGTTAAAACATTGAAATAAAACAAGAAATGTTTTAAAATTTATGAAGATGTGGGTGCGGGAGCAGATGAGGGAGGAGGTGGTGGTCGAGAAGGACGCATGATGGGAGGTGGTGGAGGACGCATCATTCGTACTGAAGGAGGAGGTGGTGGAGGGAATGGAGCACGACCTTGCATAGCAGGGAACGATGGAGGCATTCGAGGGAATCCTCGTGGGGGAGGTGGTGGAGGTGGCGTTGGTGTTGGTGTTGCTGGCGGTCGCATCCCGGGTGTTATCGGTGGTGGTGGCGGCATTCCCCACATTGGCAATGGAGCTGAAAATTTCAATTGATGAATTATTATTCCGAAGGAATGAAAAACAATTATTAATGACAATTTATAACGCTTCTGAGTTTTCATTTTAAAGGCTGCCTAATAAACTCATTTAAGCGACATTCACGAAAAACAAACTGTCAAATACTCACCACTCATTGGCGGTGGTGGTCTAGGAGTACCCAATGGTGTTGGCGGGGCAGGAGGTGGAGGTGGTGGTGGAATTGGTGTTGCGCCAGGTGTTGGCATAGGTGGTGGCGGTGGTGGAAAGATTGCAGGCGGTGGTCCAGCCATCGGTGGAATCATAGGTGGCGGTATTGGAGGACCTGGAGGTGGTGGATGAAGAACAGGCGCAAGCGGCAATTTCCCATCAGAGAATATTTGATTTGGTTTGTCTGATGGAAACAAAGGATTCTGTGCAGCTAACATTCTTTCTGCAGCGGTACCATGCCGTTCACCCTGAAGTTTTGACAAAAATTGAAATCAACAAGAATGTTCTTTCAACAGTTCTCAGTTAACACGAAATTCAAGATTGTTAATATCATATTTCAAACTCTTAGTAAAACCAACGCCAAAAGTTCGGAACGTTAAAATTTGAAATATTAATGATGTTTAAAGAATCTTTTCTTCTTGATAATCTGAACCTAAATCGAACTTTTATAGAAAACTTGTAGTTTTTACTTGTAAAGTTTTGGACAAGATTCCGTAAATAATAAATATATAAGTCGATGCAGCGCATTATCAATCCATCTTAAACGAAGAAAGCACCAGAACTAAAAAAGAGAATAGAGAAAAAGGACAAACCTTTGTATCCTTTTTGAATGCGTAACTTACAGTGATGGCCCGATTACAAAGAAATTGACCATTCATTGCTTCAATAGCTGAATCTGATGCTTCAAATGATGCGAAATTCACAAATGCAAAACCTTTGCTATTACCCGTTTCAGCATCACGCATTATTTTTGGGACCTAAAAAGGGACTTCCCTCTATCTAATATGAAAAAATTTTATGGGATATAGATCAACGAAGCAGACGTAAGTCACTTGTATTAATTAGCTGAGACAAGAAAATAGACCTGCAAAATAACTCCAAATGCACTGAATGTATCAAAAAGTAATTTCTCATCTACTTCTGGGTCCAGATTACCAACGAATACATTTGCGCCAACATCCATATTTTTCTCATGAGCTGACGCCTTATTTACCTGAAAAAGTTATTTGACTCAATCATTTCATAAATTTTATTATTTTACCAAATTATCTTAACTGCAGCCCAACTCTACAAGACAATTCGAAGCCAACGGTTAATGAATAAACAATGGCTCGAGGTTTTACTGTGAAAGATCAATTTATATTCCAGTTATACAGTTGTTAAAATCATGCACTGCCTACAATTTAATTCAAATTATAGCTTTCATAGAAAAAAACCATCGGCAGATGAGTCAAATTATTCTTCAATCTGAGCACATTAATGAATTTTAAATAGAGTTTTATCAACCTTTATAGGTTTCCCATATAATTTTATCATGTTCATGATCTTAATTGCGTAATCAGCATCTTCTTCACCCATAAATTCAATAAAACCGAACCTAAAATCAAAAAGTCGTACATGTAATAAATACAGTAAAGATAAACCAGAATAAAACGAATTCGAATCAAGTCTAAGTAAATCGAAATCTATGCAGATTTTATGTGTGAGATTTGATATCCAATTCTAAATTAAAAGTGATGTAACCCTTGATGTGAACTAGTCACTCGGTCTTTTGGCATATTCACCGATACAACCGGTCCTGCTTGTACAAATAGTTCCCATAAAATTGCATCAGTCACTTTTTCATCCAAACCACCAACGTAAATCGTGGCATCTGAATGATAGTTATACAAAAATGTTGATAGCTATTCACATACTTTCACAATCAATGAAAAATAGTGCTGTAGCAATAATTTTAAAAACAAAAAATTAGATATGTTTTGAATGTATTGAATTCATAGATATAACTCAATAATTTCTGCTCCGAAATAGCACTAAGGTGCATTCCGCGAGTATAGAGTGAGAGCGAGAAAAACTTATTACCCAAACACAATTTGTAACTAAGGATCACGACGCATTTCGAAGAAAATTACATTTACTCACCCTGATTCCTCTCCAAAATAGGCCCTGCTGACATATTTGAAGGCAAAACTGCAATATAAGAAACAACTAAGAAGCAAGCACTATTCAAAGCAGCTATTTCCTAAAACACTCGAAAAATTATTAGCAAATACAAACCAATGTCAAAGTAAGTTTACTTTACTGGGATTTCACTTTTCGCTGTGGATCCATTATGAAATTGGGACGTTTACACACGAAATAGGTTATACAAGATACACCAAAATGTTATACTCAATTATTAAGCGGTACAATTAATTTTATAAGGTAGTAGAGGAAAGCGTAATTATTTTCAACTCAAAGTTTCATTTCGCAGTTCTGGAACAATCGGAAACCAACTAATTCATTACTAGCTTATCTTCTCTAATCGAAGAATAGAAGGAAAACCGAAATTTGGAAGAAAATGAAAGGTTTCCACGCAAAATATTCTCATGTATATTACATAAAACATAACTTTTAGAAAATTTAGAAATTTATTCTTAAATAAAACAATGATAATGAGACCATCGAGCAACACAACATTTCAAAACAAAACAACAAAAACTATGTTTCAAGAAAATGGAAGAATCTCTTCCTCCAAACAATGGAGCCGTGCTCATTGTACTCCGCTTTCGAAACAAATCTGAAACATGAAGGTGTTAATATAAAATATTTCCTTTTAAAAAGAAATTCAGAAATACATTTATTTAACTTATATAAATAATTGAACTATTCACAAAAAAGTCACACTGAAAAATTTAATTTGTCGATTTTTTCATAAAAAATTAAAACTGACTTATCATCCCAAGCACCCACTTTCGCTGCACATCGTCCACAATGCCAAGCATGTGTTATAGGATTAACAACGTCTCTTAATTGTATACCATAAATCTGATCTACGAATGGCCGCAAATCTTTAACGCTAAAACTTGATCAATTAAACATCATAGAAATAAAAAGAGCTCAAAGTAACAAGGATCTTCCATATTTTACTCATTTAATCATAAAGGGAACTCGAATAATTAGACTGGAAGACTGCTAAATATTATTTTAAAAAACTAATCAAAAAGTAAAATTAAAGCTGTTATAACCTACACTCGTTTATTGAATCCGGGAAATAAAACATTACCACCACAAAGAATAATGTTATTTAACAATCGTCCTCGCATACCTTAAGAAAAATACGGATTTTTAGCATCTGAACAAATTAATATATCAAATAAAAAATGGAAAATATTTTGAGACAGCAATACCACGATAATCAATTTTCAAAGAATCCGTAATCTCTCAAAACAGGTTACCAGATGGACATTTGTTTACAGCTGTTGCAATAGCTTCTGGTATACCCATCTGCGAAACACCGATGTCTGATGGTGAAAAAAGTGTTTCAGGCACTGCAAATCTTTCTATATTTATTCTCAACTTTTGCAGATCATTGCAAACATTATCCTCAGATGTACGAATAAATCCACGACTATGGATATTGAAATCTGGAAGTACATAATCCTGAACAATGGTGTTTTCCTTTCCTTTGTGCCTTAAATAAAGGAGGTTTGGAATACAAAGCATAAAGAAAAAAGGAAAAAGTTGAAGAAAACATTGCAAGAAAAATATCAAGTTCAAAAATTTGTCCCAGTCGTATAAAATACTTCGAAAAAATTCACATTTCAAATGAAACATCAATATTTTTTATCCAAATTACATACCAAACAACGGTAAGCTCCATCTAACGATGTTTAAAGGACTCTACGTCTTGGCAAAAAATTTATTTGTTGTCTGCTGTATGATAAATTCTTTTAGCAAATTTCATTTTTATTCAAATCGAAAATAGTATCTATTTTATCCGGTATCAACAGAAAAAACGTATCTAATTTTACTTATTTCCAAAATTGTCTTTTCTTATCGAAAACTTACTTAGCAATTTCCATATTTTTCGCAAAATCATAAGCAACAAAGCAAATATCTTCCTTACATTCATTCATAACATACGTTTCTTCCATCACATTCAATTGCCTATATGAAATCCATTCTTTCAGCAAATTAGTCAAAATTTTACCGCCAATGTCAATTCTAAAATTCAAAATAACAATACGAGAGAAAATGAAGAACTAGATAATTATGAAAATGACTACGAGAAATTAATTTACTGTATCTTCAATTTATTCTAAATCTGGTGGTTACAGCAAAAAATATAAATGCTTCCAATAGAAAAAAATCTGAATCTATATTTCCTTATGTGCAGAAATTTTCAGCTTAAGTACTTGAAGTTACCTTAAAATACCTTCTCGAATAACCTTTCCGTTGTAATAAGGCACAATATGAGTAAATGAAAAGCCCGTATCTACGACAACACAACAAAGTTGATCTTTGTATTCTTGTGATACTGTATCAGCCATTGCAACGAGTGAAGAAGCTTAAGACACAAATTTTGAGGGAAAGAAATAGTTTTATTACTTCTAACATAATAATAGCTAAAGAATATTAAAAAAAAATTTGTTTAATTCCAAATTAAACAAAATATTTCTGATCCCACAGAACTGCCTACCACTTGTTTTGACAACTGAATGAAATCCATATTGTTCGAAAAGTATTTCATCTGAAAAATCCCGGATTGCTGGTACACTATAAATGGTATCGGTCATGATAATACGGGTATCGGAGAATGAGACGTTCAGCGCATCTTTCCCGAATACTCTGTCCCATATTTGTTGTTCTACGTCCCAATTCACTAAAACACCTGCAGTATTAAAAAACTACATCCGAGTTAGATCTTCCCATCTCAACTACATGCAATGAAATTGTAAGAGCAATATCACACCAACCAATATATCCCTTTTCAGCTGGAGTGAGGAAAAATATGCTGGAATGATCACGGCATTCTTCGACTTCGTCTGCCACAAAAATTCTCTTACGATCAGTTTTCGTCTTAATGATACAGTTCGGGAATAGTCTGCAATCCTTTAAATAAATGACAAAAACTATAAAAAGAAACATTCTATTTTAAGAAGCCCATAATTAAAAGATTAAAATTATTAGCCGGAAATAAAAATACTATTTTCTTCTCTTTTAGATTAATGATGAGCATCAAAAATTTATCAAACATTACTTTGGCTCATTGTCGGTTATATAACCAGCTTTGATCGTACTACAACCATTATCAAATATAAGTGTATGTGACATAATGAAGAAAAACTGAAAATATTCAAATATAAATTCCATTTATCTAGTAAAGTACTTTGATAAAAGAGGAGATACAGAAACGCATTATATATCCTTCAAAAATAAGTAAAACTTATTCCATTTTTGTTATATTACTATGCTATGTGCCAATAAACGTAAAATAGAAGAAAAAGCCAATATTTTATGCAATATACATAAATGAAGCTATTGGACAATACAACCACAAAAAATTCAAAAAACTTCTTAGTTTGACTAAATATATCGTAGGAATACGAAATATTTGTAATAGATTATATCACTATTACTAGGCCAGAAAAATACAGAAACTAATTTGTAAATTTTGATTAGAATAATACTTCATTATAATTAGGCCAAGAAAAACATAAATACAATATATGTTGATTACAAGAAGTATTGCAGTATGTTAGCAGCTTTTTATTGAAAAAAAGCTGCCGAAGTTATAAAAGAGCATTAAACAGATTCTAATTCTTCTATGTCCCCCCTTAACTGGCTTTAAACGTATAAACTTTAAACATATAAAACATCATATCCACGAGAAGAGCACGATGTTTTATACGTTTACAGAAAACAGAAAAACAGAAACAGCTAACAGAAAAAAATCAAATTTTAAAAAACTGTTTTGGAAAAGTCAGACAATAAGCGAAAAAATTTTCATCTCAAATCCTATCGATTAAAGCTGCATTAAATGAAGAGATTCGAGACATACGAGAGATATATCTATTATCTATTGAAATGGTACCTCCCCATACTTATCTGACGAAATCATGAAAGAATGAAAGATGTGCAGAATAAAACGAACATTACGTAACACATTAAAAGAATATCCAGAACATTTAGTACTTCCTTCCAACAATTCTCGGCATTCAACGGAAAGAAATAAACTTCCCGCAACCACTGAAGGTACGACGGTTGCAGGAAGTTTATACCTTCAATCTCACAAACTGAAACCCATGCAAGACGGGCATTCGACTGTCAGCAAATCAGCACTTCTAAACTTATCTCGTACACTGCAGCTCGATAGCTGTCGCATACTTTATTTCTTATGTTTTATAGATTTAAATAGCAGACCTATTAGGACCATAACTTCCACTGATGTAATCTCGAAATTAGAAAATGCCAGAACTAGTCAGTGATCCTTTCGCATTTCATTTCACGGCACTTGCCTGAACGAAGGCCATGTTTTTAATCAGATACAGAACATAGATTTTGTTTACTTTTGTCGTCGAGTAGTGTTGAAGTGAGTGTTTCAAATGGTATGTGTAGTGAAGACTTCCCTCTCAACGATATATTTCAAGTCTTTAATCAGTTCAGCTTCAAACTTCTTCCAAAATTTTCAAAGGATTGATCTTTGACCTTTGCAGTATTGGTGAAATCATCCCTGCAGTGTCTTTTATGAACATTTGAAGAATAATGAAAGTCGAATATCGAAACATTATGAAATTACTTAAAACCTTAAAATTAAAAGTTTTTCATTGTTTTTCAGATTCCTTTAATATTAATTCTAGTCAGATCAGAACTGCTAATGGATATAGAAGATAACATGGAGATATCAGATTATACTTCAATGTATCGTTACCAATTCCGGGTAATACTGATCGGTGATTCGACTGTGGGGAAATCCAGTTTGCTTCGATACTTTACAGAGGGAAAGTGTGCAGAAATTTGTGACCCCACAGTTGGCGTTGATTTTTACGCGCGAATGGTAGAAGTCAAGCCAGGATATCGGATAAAGTTGCAACTTTGGGATACCGCTGGACAAGAAAAGTTTAGGTAGGATAAGTTAGATAAGTAAAGATTAAAATTGATTATAAATATATTATTTTATTGGAGGATGTTTAAAGCATTGTTAATTTGCTGATGCGAATTCGAACTGCTGAATTACTATCAATATTATTTAGATTAAGATCGTAGATCATAGGGCATGTCTGAATTAATTGCCGAAGAATTTTCATAATGTGTTTTAGGTAGCTTATTTACGATCAGGAATGATCTTAGGTTTGTTGGTGTGAAAGTGAAGTTTATGAGCAGTCCATCTCATTTGAAATAGATCCTTCAGTTGTATCTTTCAAGTTATCACAAAATTTTATGTTTTTCCCACCGGTCTTTCGTTATTTATTGGAGAGAATAGAGGTAAATGCACTTCAGATCGATTACTCGTTCCTATTACCGCAACTCAGTGGGTGTAATTGTTGTTTATGATATAACAAATCGATCAACTTTTGACCATGTTCCTCAGTGGCTGAAAGAGGCAGAACAAAATGTTGGTGGTCCTCAACCGAATAACTGTGTTTTCCAACTTATTGGTCATAAAGCTGATTTAAATGATGAACGTCAGGTATAGTATGTATTAATATTGCAAGTATTGAGTATTAGCTGTAGCGATACGCTGAAAAAAATCCAATTTTTCTACAACTTTACCCAAGAGTTTGAGTGAAATTATGTATAATTTCTTGCTTTAATGCGTACATGCTGTACAAACGAGTTGTTGGCATCAGTTTCGTCCCTTCAATAATGAAACACATTTTATCGTAAGAACATGTTGGTGAGACACTAAAAAACTATTACTGGTCAAAATTTCGACGAATATTTGTTACCAGTTTTGCAGATTATCGTCTCATGTGTACTGCTTACAGTTCGATTCTGTAGGAAATATTTCATTTTTTAGGTAATGTATGAAGAGGGTGAATATTTTGCCAAATATAACAAAATCAAATTTTTGGAAACTTCAGCAGTTACAGGAGAAAATGTACAGGTCAGTGTAGTAGTTATGTTTCATGATCCTTTGAAATTGTTTATATGGGCCACAAAAATACGATTGATGTAAAGATTGAGTGAAACTACAAACCCCTCGAGCTTGCCACAAAGTGATTTAAAAAGCATTTGGTTTCCATTATTCGATTAAGCTTCATTTGAATTTTCAGGAATCATTTAAAATGATTGCGCGAGAAATTTGTGATAGAATTGAGAATGGGCAGTTGCGCGTAGTCGATGGCTGGGAAGGTATTCGAAGTGGTATGATGCGGGCGAAGTCATTAACATTGTCGGAAGACTCTTATGCACCATTTTCAAGTTGTGCATGCTAGTTGGCTCCGTAACGTACTTTTCTCAGTATTATTAACTGCTGTATATAGAGGTGAAAAGTGATTCAGCTCAATTGAATTCAAAATCAGTTCCTTTTTGTAATTAATGTTTCTGATTAATTAATACGCTTTTGAAATTGTAGGAATAATATCAGACAACATAACTTTATTATTTAATGAGTTATAATAGATTGTTCAAGTTCTCATGTTTATTCACACAATTTTGTTTAAAAATTCGGATCTTTTTTTGAAATATTTCTTTATTTTGATCTGCAGGATTTTTGTTTCATTTATAAATAATCCAGTATGCAGCTTTATAAACAGTTGTCTGAGTTTATTTATATATATGTTTTTTTTTCACTGTACATATATGTGTTTATTAATTACTGTGTCTATGTAGGTTATTTAGCGCTGTGTTTTTGTGCCTTAATATATGTAAAGGATATCAGATTCTCTTGATTCTCGAGAATTTCCTGTAATAATTTCTCTGTTATGAATTTTCTTCTTACAAACGTTTCTGCTTTAAGATTTCCGGAGTGAAGATCTTCTGGATTTTTTACGGATTTGATAAGTTTTTGTAATCAATTATAAGGAATATTTCAACACTTGGAATGTTCTTTATTAAAGATGGATTATATATTAATATAACATGAGCTCTTGATAGTTTTAATCACATTTATAAATTCAAAATTATTTTTATTTTCAGTTGTGATTGGGACTTCGTTTCCCATCTGATATGTTTAGAATTTTTAATGCATAGATACACTATTATTGAACCCTTTGTTTGATCTTTTTAAAATGATGACCATCTGTAAGTATTATCTGCGCTTAGATAAATTAATAAAAATGCATATGGCTCTCACTTGCGTGCATTGTAGTTAACTGACCTTAATCTCGGTCACTCCAATTTGATTAGGCAAACAGGAATGGGTTTGTGAAGAGATAGATTAATTAGTTGTGAATCCTCAACTGAAAATCAATCAAGGGATGGGATCTTATTCTATTTGTGGAACAGAAGATCGTTGTCTGCTCTTTATTAGCGCACCAGTTGTTAGCATATGGACCATATATTTTGCAAAAGGGGAACTTTTGATGGTTTCCGCTCTTCACTGAGAGTAACATCTTTCCATTCGTGGTACCAGCACTTTTTAAACTCTATAACCAAGTCGTCGAAAGAACCAAAAACAGATACCGACAAGTTGATAACAAGAATGATAAAGAAAACATCAATTTAATGGAATGACGAAGTTAGAGTAAGAAAACGTTCCTACGTATCGTTTCGCTCTTAATCCTTAATTTTCTTTAATATAGTATCACGAACAACCAAATAATATAATTTTTGCCGTAGATAATCCCTGACTGACTGCGTTGTAACTTATAGAAAACTGATGTAAGGATAGGAGCTAGAAGATTGCCATAAAAAGGATGAGGCTTCTACAGAAAAAAATTCCCATAAAAAGATCACTATTATAATAGCATCCCAATATTGGAAATACGTACTATTGTATTAAGTGGTTAACTGTCCCTAAAAATAGTTAAAACTATCACACTATATATTGAAAAGGGTAAACCTAACGGAGCTTTTTCAGTATCGTTTTTACCTTTATTTGCTTGATTAGTGATATCTAGTTGATTACGTTTATAAGTACAGTTTATTTTGGATAGAACAAAGGAACGCAGGCAGCATACTAAATTACAAAATCAATGACATCTATCATCAGTAAGTGCGCATTCTGATTAATATCCTGAAATTTTGAACGATATCTTAAGTCTGAAAGCTAAAATTGAAGTAGCGTATAACGTCAACAGAATTACGCTATGCAGGTTCGTCATTTTCACACAACGGGTCTTGCGTTGACTGACCTTTGAAAGTGTCCATACTCGGTAACTGCTAGGAAAGCCTTGCGATTGCACTTTGAATTGAATCGATGTTTCGATAAAGATAGACAACTTTAGTCTGATTTGATTAAACTATAGCTTAACTCTCTTAAATAGCAACATTACGTAACCTAAACCTCAATCGTCTTAGCTGATGAAAGAAGTATTATACGAAGGAACATCGATATGAAAGTAAGATCCGGTTTCTACCTCATCAAATGAAAGGATTTCCCTCTGTTAGTTTACTTTTTTGTTGTAACCTTGTTGTTTGTTGAAATTTTGCACGTTAATGTAAATAAATCTGTATTTTTCATTAATAGTATAGGACAAAGTTCAGTTCTTATATCTCTATCGAGAAACTTTATAACTTTGCTCACATCAGTGCATTTTGAAAATTTACTTGGAAGTTTTAGGAGTGATTATGAATTGCAATACTTTGACTGAATCTATAAACTCGGAAGAAAGACAGGAATAATTAGTTTATTTCAGTTTCATCATGTTCCTACTTACCAACTGCATTAGGATTAGGAATTGTTTGTAGATAGTTTATTTTATTTGATAGTCATTAAAAAATTTAAAAGAATGATGAAATTGTAAAAAAGAGAAAGAATTGAAAAAGCGAGGCAGGAAGAAAAAGAGTCGGTAACAGTCTGCGTTTTTAGCCAGCAATTCTTTGATATTTAAAGATTTCATTATGTTTAATATCCATCTTCACAAAGAGAAAATAATTAATCAGTGTCGGAAAGGGCGAAACTTAGAAATCAGCTTTATAAGTTCACTTCGTGTACACCAAGCCATCTATTCGTTGTTTCCTGTTGGCCATTGATTTGCGCGAAAACCATTATGCCCTTTTGTTTCTTTTACATATATGTATATATAGACATTTCTAATTCTACCTGTTGAAAGATACTGATCATCCTACTTTTCCTAACTCTATGCTAATTGATTTATTCAAACGTTCTTAAGTTTGTATAAATCAGAACCGCAGGAAAATATACGTTTGCAGAATTCGAAGAATATGCTAATGATGATGCTTTTTGTAAGGGATTATCGAAAGCACGAACGTTGCATATAAATGCTTCCCAAAAATTCGATTTTTCAGTTGATTCGCAGAGAACGACATATAAGTGCCATTCAGTTTAAGGCTAAGCTGTAAAATTCAATTTCAATTCTGACTATAAGCTTGCAGCTATTATTGGCGAGCATATTCTAGGTCCGAGAGGCTTCCCTTGCATTTCAGTGTTATGAGTTCAAGAATTTTTCATTTTTTGATGTTCTAGCATGGATGAGTGAAACGAGTGAGTTAGTAAAAATATTTTTATGCACATTTATTGTGACAATTTCAGGAAAGACTATAAGCCAATCAAAATGAAATTGTCCAATCTGACGATTTTTCAATATCAAACTTCTTACTCTGAAAGCTAGAAATGATTAACGTAAGCCGAGCAAATCTTTTTTTTATTGAATACGTCTTGAAAGGGTTCGAAATGCTTTATATTCTTGCACACTTTTTTACTTTATCGTTTCTAGTGCTGATGGGAATTAAATATAAATAAGTGATAATGATATCCATACGCACCTAAAAGATCATCGGATCGATCGGATCGAATTCTATTAAAGAATTTTGAATCTAAAATCTCTTGAAACATAATTTTCGTGGATATATCTTATCTCCGAAGAAAATGAACAAAAAACTAAAATATTTACTTCGTTTATATTTCCGGCAATAATAACTATGGCTTTTTCTCCTTTTTAAATTTTATTCTTAGTCTCAAGTATTTTAATTAGTTATGTACTTCTTTCTCATTTCCATATAATTTATAGGTAATTATAGGATGACCTTCTCTCTTCTCTTGACCTATTGATGGTCATGAAAAGTATCTAATTTTACGAAGTGATCCCACAGAAGCAACTTCTAACTCCGTACCTTAAAAAGGAAAGCTGTCAGTTCGCCAGTCTATTATGACAATCTTCAAAATTTACACTAGACAACTATGTATTAGTCTGTTGTAATCTAGCTTAAAATTCTTAGAATTATGTTATCAAATTACTCATTCAATGTGAGCTTATCCAAAACTTTAAGGCCCAAGATTGATATCAAAAGCTTCGAATATCCATTTACAATTCAGATTTATTCATTATCGCGATCTTCACTTTTCAAAATATATAGATTCAAATAAAAATTTTCGACTTTTCAGTAACGTTTCTAGTATCTTGAATGTAGGAGTTGATGGTGATATTTGAAAGCATAACAGGACAAGATTTGAACAACTATCTTTTCTAGATAAAATTTTTTGAAGTAATAACAACTATCATCATTAACTTCACTTCAACAATGACAGCAATTTGAAGATTTTAGGTCTACAATGATTCAGTTTCTTTTGCATACAAAAATTTTGGTAATACGAAGGTCTCAAGTATATGAAATTGAGAAGGTAGTTTATGCGCAAATTAGTAAGTAATAAGCTAGCTGCGTTAAGACTTATGCATGCTTTCCGTAATAAAATGTACATTTAGTCACTGCTGCTATAACAAATTGGTCCAGGGTGGTATAATTGGTTGCGGATTTTGCAAGTAACTCATAACAACAGCAGAGATTGAGAGCCTGAAAATTTAGTACTATCTTCATGGTAATTCAAATCCAACCGTATGCAGAATACGTAAAAGAAGCAGCTATAAACTCTCAAGATTAAACCAAACATTTAACTAAAAATTATTTATTTTTACACTTTTTAGCCCTCAAAGCAGATCTATATAAACTAGAAACACTTTCATTTTACCACTTTCCAGCTATGAATCCGAATTGCTGTTTATAAAAGTACTCACATGAAACTGCTAACAATTTGTTTTGCATCATCGGTCGTCCTCGCATTAGCAAAACTAACGCAGGAGCATAAAAGTGCTACCCAAGCGCACCATTTCATCTGATAAAAGATTTAATTACAAGAGATTAAGAACAATAATTTTATTAACTATTCTTAAGATAAAGTGTGCATCGATTTACGAACATATTATAAGTGTCTTCCAGACATAAATTTTTTTCTCGCTGATGACATGGAGGTCTTAGTGTCTCGCAAAACAATCATTCATTTCATTTTTTTTGCTCAGTGTAAAAATTGTTGTAACTCTTTCCTTCCAAAACCATCAAAATATCATGAATTCTGCATGCGGTAACAAATGTTTTACTGCAAATATTATATTAATGGATAAGCTCAATAATAAAGCAAATGGCATTTCAGAGTGGAAATAAAATTATAAATTTTTGAAAGAACTGAGAGAAAATAAACTTACTCGCATCATTAATCCACACATACTAAAAACCATTCCCAACACATTCATGTATTCAGGAACTGGGTCATCTGTAAGCGAAAGAGATGACTGCGAATCCACAGGTTTATATCTAAAAGTGAAAAAAAAAATACTTCGATATCTCGACTCAAAGTTCACAAAACACATTTCCAATTCATAAAACTTCGAGAAACTTCAGCTTTAAAAATCTAATTCCACTTCTATTACTAAGCTGTTGTGATTAAAAAATGCTACATAGAATCGAAGAAATTAGAAGTAATCATACCTTACTATCCTTCCTGGTCTTTTTACATCGCCGTTCTGCATGTTTACTTTAGCGCAAGGACGATCAAAACCAACGATCCTGAAATTTCCATTTGTTTATTATGATAGGTAATACACTATGAAAGAATAACTTTGCAAGATATTAAGCTTCCAATTAATCTAAAAACTTGAAATTAAAAAATTTTTTGAATCGCTACATGTAGAACATTCGAAAACATTCTAAACGTTCATTTTATGCCAATATACTTCAACCTGCCATGCGCAACGGTTATTTTAACAATTTGTAGTAGCCACGAATTTTTATTCTTTATCATAGTTGTGGGATTCAGTAACCGAAAAAACTATAGCAAATAGTTGATTCATTGCAATCTTAATAAATTCAACCTAAGAAACAAGAATAAAAATAAAATTTTTCAGAACAAAATAAAACGTAATCTAAACTAATGAAACAAGAAGAATTAAAATAAACCATCTAACAAAATGTAACCCATATATGGCATTTTTGCAAAATTGACAGGAATAGCGCACTAATGACCTCAAAATTTACATAAAATCTGTCTTTTCAAAATAACAGTTTTGCGTCGTGGAGAAACTTTATTCATAACATTCATAATTAACAATCTAGAAAAGCTTACAAATATCATAAAATTCTTGAGGAAACAGAATCTAAAAAAGTTAAATCTTCGGATGCTTTTTTCTTACGTGCGGTACCACCAACGGTATCAACAAATCTTTGCGCAAGTATCTCTTCTTGAATATGTCTTTTCACAGATCGCTGCATTATTTCGATAATTTCCTTAGCAAAAACTGTTCGTAGCACAGGAATAAGTTTTGCTGACAGTTTCAGGTCGCTTGGTGTAATAATCATATTGTCCATCGCAATGGTTACATTACCTGCTTTTTCGATATAATCTGGTAAAGGTGGCACCTGAAATTAAGAAGAGAACAAGATAAAATAATAGATTAAAAACATTTGCAATGCGTTTTTCGAAATTAGCTTTCAAGAATATATACTTTTGATTTTGCAAGTTCACTGTCCACCTCTCTGCAATTTCACCAATCACAAATAAATGAAAAAAGTACAAATGCCCTGAAAGTAAACCTTAGAAGCTGTTCAATTTGCTGCAATATACAAATCTCTAATAAAAATTTAAAACAATAAGGAAAGCTATAGAACACAAACCTTTGGATATTTCGCACTAAAATGTGTCAAGACTAAATTTTTCGCACCCATCTGCGTGGCAACATCATAAGCTTGCTTCATTGTACTGTGTTTCTTATACAAAGCATGTGCCTAAAAAAACTCAAAAGTACGATTTGGTTCAAAAACTTGGCTCAGAATCTTGAAATCACTACAGTAGGGGAAAGATATCTATAAATAGATGCAAAAAAAGTAATTCCAGACCCATTTTACAATGCGCTTAGATCACCAAACAAAATGCAGAACCTCTTCATCATCCGCAAAAGTTGATTCATGAACAAGAACTAGTGCATTTTTTCCGTGATTAATAAGCTGTTCACAAGGCATTGTATCACCGGAAAAAACAAATTTTCTGTTTTTCAAATCGGTAAATATATAACCAACAGCAGTTCGTGCATGATTCACCTGAAATGACATTTTTGTTAAACTTCGGATATTTGTACAATGAATATCGCAGAAAACTGCAACTGATTAAAAAACTAATCATGCAGTTAAAAAAAACTGTATTATTCACTACAAACAACATCGATGACTCTTTGCTGACGATGTGCAGATCAGATGTAAAAGCTTGAAGAACGGATAGCCGAGATTCTGAAATACAAAAATTAGTAAAAAATGACCTTAACTGCAACGACACTTTTAAATCCAAGGTTTTCAGCATTTGCAATTTCAGGAGGCATTTCACCAAATAACTCAGCCGCCTCCACTGGACCCTGTTTCACTTGTGAAAGCCTGTAAAGTAAAAGTAGTTTAATACGACATAAGATTTGACAGTAATCTTTTTACAAAATAATCTGGAATTCCTCTTCTTCATATGTTCATTGAAAATCTAGAATTTATATTCCTACAAATCTTGGTACATTTTAAACATTTGGAAATATCGAAACTAACGTCCACAATATCTTGGAGATATCCACGATATGCATATCCTGCGTAAAATTACCAAAACTACGATCAATATCACGGAAAACTTTCAAAACATGACTGCCACCAGCCACAATTAATGGTATGTAAATCATGCCTAAAGATTATCAATATAATACGAAATTTACGAGACATCTCAAATAAGAATAAGAAACACGAAATTAAAATTTAAAATATAAACGTAAAGTTCACCTCTTTTCATAAACAATTTTTTTCGACATTGCACGATTGTGAAAATTCCATGATAATGATCCTGATGACCGTGTGTAAGAAAAACTGCATTCAATTTCAATAACAAATCTTCACAGATTATATCACCGAACAAAGTGCGTAACTGACCTAGAAACATATAACTTGGCATCTTCACTTTAATAGAATTCCAAAATAATATTAAAACTTCTACGATCGCTTCTCTGTTATAAATTCGCTTCAGTACTTTTCCAGCTCAGATTACAAAAAACAGAAAAATCCACAGTTGCGAAATATATTTCACGGTCTAATAAAATAAGTAATGAACTACATCAAGAACTTCGACCGAAGAAAATTTTTAATCGGCTAGTATTCGAAAAACACAAAAAGCAATCGCGATTCAAGAAGATCACGAAATATCAAAGAAATAAACAATTAAAATAACAAACCGTATGATCCTTCACCACAATCAACAAATATACAAGAATTCTCATTAAACTGTAGAAAATATGCGCTAACATTACGGAAATTAGTAGGCACGGCTGATGATGTACCAAGAAAACTAATCCGGGGCCAATTGTCCGCACTTTCTCGCAAGTTCGATGCTAAGAAATTTAATTTTATAACATTTGTGTTTGCAGATTTCGGAAATGCGAAGCCTTCAAAAGTAAATTATGCTCATATCGATAGTACTGTGTTCATAATAAAAAAATGCATTAAAGATATAATGCAATTAAAATATCTCCCTACACTTTGTAAAAAGTAATAAAGAAGCAAAAAATTTCAGCAAATGAGAACCAGCAACTTACTACATGTAAATAAATTAATAGCTTTAGAAATTGCTGAGTCTTCCTTCAGTTGCAGCAACAAATCAGTACGAATTAACGAAACATTAGGTGGTGATGAATCCAAATTGACAGGTTTGCGCAGAAAATATCGCTGGAATGGCCTAACATAAAGGCAGTTACCACTCTTTTCGCAATCATCATCCTGAAAAGGATAGTTCCAGATAACTTTGAAATGTGAAGTATTATTTATGCCGTTTTTTTCGGGGACACACTGAAGGATAGAAGATATGACTAAAGAATAATATATAACGAAATTTATATCAACTAAGGTGAATGAAAAGATTCATGTCACCAACTATTTGCTTCACCGAAAGATAATTTTAACAAAATGAAGAATAAATATTATGAAAAATTTGCAAATCTCAAAGACTTCACTATCCTCATACTCGTAATTTCTCAAAAAAAAATACAAATATCAAAGAGTGATCTGAGGCACTCCTGTTAAATCCAGTGATTACCTGTTGTATTGTACCATTGAATCCTTTTGGATACAGAGGAGGAAACAACTTCGGACAAATATGATTCAAAATAACATTGATACGATACATTGCCTCCATATGAGGCAAACATGGACCGCTACCGTTGACAATGATATGTTCCACGCTCTCACCAAATGAAGCCATCCACGATCTGTATTCATTATTACTCAACACTGAATTTTCAGTGAAATGAACGACATACCGCAAACTTCTGCTTTGGTTGTTGCAATCCTACAAAAGTAATTATTTAGAAATATAGAAAAGGTGTAAAGGTATGTAAAGACGGTAATAAATGATAAAAACATCACAAATAAAAGGGTAAGCAAAAATCTGTTAGGTAAAAGAACAACAGAAAATCGAAATTCTATGTGGATCTGAAATTTACATCAGCTTTACTCTCAAATAATGGACAAACTTACTCGAAGCAAAGTATTATTCTGCAACGATGGAAGTTTTTTTAAATCACTGCATTCAACAATTAAGCAAGCATGTAATGGCTTAGCTTTGATATCGCTTAAAACTTCTTCTGCCTGTAATACGATTTATCTAATAATTTGTCTAATAAAACTAGTTTCTTCTTCTTTTCTGCACTATCCTTACCAAAATTTATTTACTTTTGAGCTGAATACGTCAATTTCAGATCAAATATTATATGGTTTTGGGTAAAAAAGTGGAATGCCATAAATTTGTATTAAAACAACCGGGAAATTAATTTATATTATATAGGTGCAGGTGATGATTCACGACCCACGGAGTTCTCATAGTGGTACAAAAAAGAAAAAAAAACGAACCTTGATAAAACGTCCATCAGACAGCGTTATATTTTCACCATTTTTCAGCTGCTTCATATGAGGACCACCGGGAATTTTCAACTTTTTAATTTTTTGGATATCCAAGGGCCTTTGCGGCGGCTTTAATTCAACCAAGAAAGCTATGTCTAGCTAGAAAATTTTGAAAAAGTTTTTCGTGAAAAGAAGTTTTATTACATTGTAATTTACCTGCTTGCAAGGAACATCATGATTTTTATTAAGATTTAGCTTTAGAAAATTTACTCCGTTACTAAGTCTAATATGAGTTCCTTATACAAAAAAAAAATATATATATATATAAATATACATATACATACCTTTTCCTGTAATGATCGCTGGGGAACAGAAAATTTGGACACTGGTATAAAATGCACAGTCAATGCATCATCCGAGTAGAGACCGCAGCCTAGTGGGCGTTCTTCCACATGCAAATGGAATTATTTAAATTTAAATATATTCTATGATAAAAAAACAAAGCATTTAAATCTAATCTAATTAGCAAAGAAATACGTCCGATAAGTCAATACTTCAGTTCTAATGTGAAATTTGAACTAACTAATTGAAACTTTCAGAGTTTTAAGTTTTTTAATTTGAAAAATTAATAAGCTGTATGACACTGCAAAAAAAAACGACTTATGAATATAAAATATTATAAAGAAACAGTTGTCAGTATCAACACTTTTTCTTTCAGTATTATAGGAATTTTATATTAAATATTTTTTAAGCCAAAAAAAATTTTTAAATCGGAAGAATTCCAACTAATTTGTTCGAATTTCACATCAGAGTTAAACTGTTTGCAGGAACTGTTCCAACTTCGACAAAAATAAGGTTTTAAATTTGAAAAATTGTTTCGGAAACGATACTTTCGTGGTCACAATTGACGGAAAATCAGCATCAGTATGATCATTTTGGGATTCAAAATACTTCATCTTGTTGTGAGAGCCATGTAACCTGATAACTCGTTCTAGTTTGGATGAAGATGACGCTATTGGCGTTTTTAGCAATCCTGATACGCCAGCAAAATGTTCCCAAGTATCTCAAATTTTTGAGTAAAATTACAAGTCAGTTGAATACACTTTAGATAGATTACTTCAGTTCGATGCAGGACTTCTGATAAAAATTTGTACAGTGTCAATACTTGAAATTTTAAGATCCGATCTAAACAAGTTTACCATAAATGCAAAGTAGGTTACCTCGTGTAAAGAAGATATCGGTGAGATTAATAGCTTTTAGACGATTCGAAGCTAAGAATCGTGAAGTGCCTTCCGGACAATTGAACAAATAATCCTTGTAATTAGTATGAATAACGACACATGGCCTAAGATGAGTTGTGCCATTGCTTATAATCTATAATAAAATACTGAAAAATTAATAGGTTTTACATCAATTATGAGATTTCAGCTCTACCACTTTAGCAACGCTTTTAAATTATAAATTTTTAAATTACTGTAATTTTTTAAAAAGCACACTTCAATTGATACGCTAGATGGGATTGCTGGAGGTGTTTTTGTCTTGTTCATTTGCTGTATGTCCGCTAGTTCTTTAGTTAAAATTTCCACGGAAGATAATGCCTTCTTGCTAAGATAAGTGCTGTGACTGTGCCTAAAAACTTTGATACGTATATATTGGAAATCTTTTCCCAAAAAAACTACAAATAGTAAATCTTTCATGGCAAAAAATACTCCCTAATGTATTTGAATACCTGGCAAGATATTTTCTGTATTCACTTATCTGTCGATTCAGAGCTTGAATAATTTCTTCAATATTCTGTTCGTTTTTAACTGAAAATAATATAATGCATAATTTGGAGGCAATTACACTTCACACTTTTAAAGTCTTTGAAATTCTTTAACAAAGACAAAGTATTTCAATGTTTCTCAGAAGACTCATCTATAGCAAGATAAAATTCGCAAGAAGAATTTATGTTACAATGATATAATAACTAATCGTTAATGAAAGGTTGGAAAAACACCTGAAAAGCATTTTTTTTGAAGTAAGAACGAATCGCAGGTCAGAAATTGAGAAGAAATTATTTTTTGCAGCAAGGAAGTAATTCGTCCGGCCAACATTCATCGATGAGAGATATTACCAGGGCTTCTGGACAAAACTGAAATTTCATTTCGAAAAAAAAAAAAACTTAAGCATTGAACCGGATGAAAGTATTCCCAACACTTGTTTTAGCAAACTTTGATTATAGTAACTGAGGAATGCAGCTCTGAATTTCGGAAAGGAGAAATTAAAAATACAGGCTTAAAAACCAAAAATGGCATTCATAATATCTTATAATAAATCCCTCAGATTAATATGATTTCTCGATCAATCCACTACAAGTATCTTACGTAGATAACCCATTCGTGTACATTATCACCCAGGAGTGCAACCACCAGCCAATGTTAGACTTTCATTCACTAAATAATAAGCTCAATAATAGTTCCCAGGCACGGAGAGGAAACCAATGCCTCCGTTAGATCCCGAAATTACTAGTATGCAAATTCGTGAATCTCAGCAATGTCACTATATAATTTCATTTCGCGAATTTGAATTCTTACTGTCTATCTCCAAAAAACTGAGATTTGTCGTAAGAATTATTGCATATCCTGTTCTATTCACTTACCATATTCTTCCACTTAGTTTGTTCGAAAATTTTCTATTTTTTTAACAATTTGATATTCAAATATTAGGGATGAATTGGCTACTTTCGTTTTTAAGATTCAGCTAAGTTTGTTTAAGTTAAATTTATTCAAGCAAATTATTTTTTAGAACTTATTTTCCAGCAATTATCATATCACAATTTGAACTGTGGCGACAGGTATTAAGAAGCTTTCGGTTTCACGTTTGTTTCTTTGTCTGTTCCGTCAACCACTTCCTTTACTGGCAAAGGCTGTGCAGCTGGCACCTCTCCAAAAATAGTACTCTTGTGCTGGCTTAAAAGATTTAGTCTACCTTCCTCGCTTTCCAACCTTGGAGTTGATTTCTCCCAGTCGTATGGATATTCCTGAAATAGACATAATCATGAATTTAAAGATTTCAAATTTATTTTTTGAAACGAAAGAATCTCCTTGTTTAATTCAGCTCGAGATAATAAATTCAAGAGACGATAGATGAACAAAACCTGACTCTTCGTTTCCTGGATAGCATTACGCATCAAACTATAAATCTTTTCATAATCTGGTGTATCAAAAAATTTCGTCTTATCGCATATTTGAAGTATCTCAATATATCTTCTTGGACAACCGCCGAACAATTTTTTTATTCCTTTATCTTTGCGACATTGCTTTTTAGATACGCCGATGGCATTGATTTCCTGAAACTAATAAATATTCGCTTGATTCATTCGTTCTGCTTGACTACGTGCAAATCCGTCATTTGCCTGGTCGTAAATTGTTTCACAAGAAATTTAGCGCTTATTAAAAGCAGTTTTATGAAGCTTTCCCTACGTGAAATACTTCCTATAATATTGATTTCAGTGTTGATCCACTATTTTTCTGATTTTTTCTCAAATCATTTACCGTTTATTTTCAATCTTTATTACCATTTTAAGAACTAATATAACAATTATTAAGTTTATGCATTTAGTGATCTTTTTTCTAAAATTTTCGACAACATTTACTATTTGTAATCTTTTAAATTGTTTTCATTTTTCAATTTTGATATTCATCACCTACTAATGACTTAATTAGGATTTATTACATATTCAATTATCACCGTCATATTCCTCCAAGGTAACTTTCCATTGGTAAGTTCGACAACCATGTACAACCATGATTCTACATCATCCTTCCGACACAGTTCACGTAATATATGAGCCGATAACGGAGCGTACTTTACGGTACCACGGAACCCAGTAAGTGCTCGAGGATTGCGCATCGTGCCATCTTCGTGGATGTACAATCGAGCCATACCAAAATCAAGTACATATACCTGAGCGTTTTTGGTACTTAATCAGTTACTGATCCTTAGTTGTGAAAACTAAAATACGAGTAAGATACTATTTATTGATAACACTTTGTCTTAATCTCTAGGAATTAAAAAAAACCGATACGTTTCGTAGTTCGTTGACTTCAGCTCTACCGATGGCAAAATTTCCTGGCTTAACGTCTCGATGCAAATAGCCGACATTGTGCAAATCTTCCAGTGCTTCCAGACATTTAATGCCGACGCTGATAGCTGTCCCCAATGAAAATTTTTTGTTCTGAGCCTCTAATCGTAAGTCCTGCATAATTTATGCGTATGAATGTTGTTTAAATAAATTTTACCGTCCATATTGCTTATAATATGTATCAGTGAAAAATGCATGTGTTGATTCCTCATTATGACATTGCTAATAAATAGACAAAAACTTTCATGTCCATCTTTATGGTCGGCATTTTAAAGTATTAACCTGTAGCGATTTTCCAACCATAGTCATAACAATGTAGAAGAAATCTTTATGTCTACCTTTATCCTCAATGGTGCAAAAATGCCGCAAACGATCTTGCTCCTTCAACTTATTCAATACTGTTAGCTCCATTTTCAAGAAGCCAACTTTTTCATGAACACTTTCTACCTGAATGTTTCTGAAGGCATTTATCTTGTAAGTCTTTACTTCGAGTTAATCAACATACAAAACTAGCATTCTAAATCCTAACTAATTCTTTATAAAAAGCAAATCACCTTAAGCGCATATTTCTTATTATTCTTGGAACAAACATACACAGCACCGAAGGCACCTTCTCCAAGTTTTCCATCAATTTTCCACCCTTCCACAATACTGCCGATTTCAAGTTGTACCAATTCTCCCATTTAATTTAACAATACCTATTAAATTTGTCTTAAAATTAACAATTTCAAAACATGAAATAAGAGTATGCAGCACTGCCAAAATAATATCGCTACCAAATTCGTCACAACTCAGATCTACCGGCTTCTTGCAATTGAACAAACTAACAATGGATTGCTGAAACAAACACGATATTTTAGTACTAATTTTTACAGACTCAATGTTCAAATTTTATTATTTATAATCGTTCAGAATTTAAATAATTATTACTGAGATTATCTTGCTTTAATATTAATTTAAATTACAGAGGTTCAATGATTATTGCAGTAGATTTTCACCTAGAAGGGTTCTATTGCTTTTAATTTAATTCGTTATTTTATTAGTTGAATATGATGAACAAAATACTATCTGTTAAGATTTTATTGCTATTTATAAATCGAATATCTCACGAAATTTTCATTTTTCCATGTTTTTATTTGAATGCTTTTGTCTTTGCTGTTTTTAGTAACACATAAATTCCTGATAAGACGTTTTGATCATTGCTATGATATGTTGTCATTTTGCGCTTTTTAGTTGTTCTTGCTTTCAGTCTGAATGGCAGAAATTTTTCATGTTAATAATTTTCCTTTCGTTGAGTGAATGCGTGTGAAATCAAAGGATTTAACAGTTTTGTCGCTCATCGCTTTACAATGGGGCGATAAATATGATCCGATATGCATCCTTGATTTAGCTCATTCTCTCCGTTACATTTTGACATTTCGGCAACTCATAATTCCAAAATACTTTAATTGGGAAAATATTGTCAAAATTATTGCGTATGTTATCCAGATCCATTTTTCTGAAATTAAAATTCCAAACCGTCATTTAAAACTTAAGAAAACAGAAATTATGGACGACAAATATTCAGTGAGGGAAGGAGCGTTAAATTTTCTTTTCTAATTTTTTTATTCCTTATAAATTTTCTTAATCTATAAAACTGATTCCATGTGCGATTTTTAAAATGGATTAAATTATATCAGAGCTCTTTGGCACTTCATGTGCATTAATGTTTGGCAATTTACACGCTGTTGCCACTGAATTAATTGGTCTCTTCAAAACTTGGTGATAAATTATGATTGGAATTTTTAAAAATACGAGAAGTTTCGGAATTCAATAAGTTTTGAAAGTTTTAATGAATTTGAATTCTTGAAAACCAAATTTTCTAATTTTATTTCAACCGAACAAATGTTACGAGTGAGGAAAAATTCAAATCTTCATAAAAATAAATTAAATGTTGGTTAAGAGGAGTATCAAAACTGAATCACAAATCTGAAAGAAATGATCATAGCCAAAACTAGTTCGCAGGAATAAATTAAGTATGTAAGTCAGCTAGATGTTGAAATTTCAAGCTGGAATCACAAATAGTACTTCCTTTCCAATTTCAGTGAAGCACATTTTACATATAATATTATAAGAACATTTTGCAATGGTAGGAATTTGAACACGATTAGCTTCTAATTTTTGTCTCTTTATAATTATTCAATTGCTTAATTGAATTGTTTCATCAAGTGATATTTTTTAATGTGAAGAATTCCAGATCATCAACTGATCAACTGATGAAATCAATCAGCTTTGAAATATTTTGAAGATCTTTTATTCAAATGGCGATGAAATTCAACAAAGTCAAAAACGGATTTATATCGGTGTAAACATTCGGATTGGGCGCTTTAAATTAGATGTAAAAGAGAGGAAGGGTGAAAACACCATTTAGAATATTTACAACGAATACATTCATGAATCGAAATAGATTTAAAATGGATGGGTAGGCTATAAAAACTGCTTTAGAGATAGAGGAGATGTGGAAAGCGAAAGGATAAAGCGATCCAAATTATTTGTTAAACTAGATTTTTCGATTCTATATTCTCTGAAATGGAAAAGCAGCAAAATACAAAAAGATATACAAAAATATTTATGTGATGTTGATTTCAACTATTCATGTCAATTTTTCAGGAATTCTGAGGAACTCAGTTACTCTAAAAACATAGTTGAGTAATTTCTTAAATTGGTATCAATAATCACTCTCATGGGTGAAATTAGCAACGTTTACATTACAATCATTGTAACTTTCCACCCCAAAAATCGAAATATCAGTGCAACAACAAGACGAAAAGTATTTAGCATTAGCTTTTGTTGATGGAATTTATTATATAGAAATAATGAATGATTTGTTGACTCAAAGTAATTATGATTACATATTTGAAACACCATGCGCAAGTGCTGTCATAGTGTCATATGACATTGTTATTAATAAATTTTATTTTAGTACAACAATTATAGTCCATTTGCTAGAATATAGTGTGATTATCATATCCAGTAGAATTCCCAACCAATTTTTGATAAAGTTCTTTATAAATTTCATATCACAATTTTTTCACTTAATGAACCAAATCAGGGGATGAAAATGTGCTTGTGTTTTATTCTAGAGGGTTATTTCTGCCCATTGAAACTATCGCTCCTGGGGAATTATAATTACTTCAAGATGAACCTTTCAATTTATGAATTTGGATTAGTTTGAATTTTCGTGCTGGAATTTTTTTATTTTTTAAAAAGTCATTTCTGTCGAATAAAAAGATGTTCCTACTTTTTCTCATTTAGATTAACATCAGTTATTCTTCCCAAACCTTATAAATTTCTTTGTAAATTAAGTTTTTCATTTATCATTTTTTTTCTTTGCATTCTATACATTTTTCTATTTGTATTAGATTTCAAGAGTACTCGGATAACATGAAAATGATCAGCTGTATCTCACTTATTTTATTTCTCACTTGCAAACTTTGATATCTGTATATGAACTTAGAATCATATCGGCTATGATCTCATTACTTTAAAATCACGGTTTTACTAAGTACAAGTGAAATTTAAATGCGAAAAGAAGGATTAGAGAAAAACCCACTGCGAGTGAAGGGGGTTTTGATCCTTTTATTAATAATTAATCTTAATATAAATTAAAGTATTAATGGCATATGTACATTTGTTATTAGTAATGAGAGAGAATATATTGACAATTTCATATTAGTTCTATTCTGAATTTCTAAATACCATATTGTGCAGTAATTTTATATCCCACTTCAATGACTTTTTATTTAAGATTCAATCTAATGACTCTCAATATCGTTTTAGCGAGTTCGTTCTACTTCAGAGATAAATAAATAAAACTGCAAAATGCGGTTTATTTTTCTGCTGAAATAAATAGAATTCAAAATTGCTTTAGTTCTAGAAATTTTCACTAAGAATTCTTGAAAATTTAGTTATCGAATTAATAAAATTGAGATATCCTTCATAATTTTTTGAAAACTTTAAGCGATTCAAGCATGATAATGATGTCAAATAATTCGTATTATTTTGACTGATGAATAGATATCAATGTGAAACTGACCATTATAGAAGTTCTAAAAAATGTCCCAATAAACACCTGTATGTTTCTGTGTCATTAGAGAAAACGTAAACGATTAGATGGTAAAGAGGTAAAGAAAAAGAAACAGGATTTTCTGATGATCATATATTTTACCTTAAAGGCCATAAAATATGCAAATTCTTCATTGCTACCATTCATCTGTCATCTATTTTATCATCATTTACCATATAATCATCACTATACGACAATTCAATCTCAAAAACGCAATTACATTTGTAACACTAAACATTAATTGAAAAAAAGCCATAAGTAAGTATTGCTTTCCAAAAATAATGCATTTTATGGGAAAGATCATAGACATTTTTTCGTCTTTTTCGCTTTTTTTATTTGAGGATAGCCTAAAAAGCATTGCTAAAAATAATATTGCGATTTGAGGATCTTCGAAATACTGTATTAAACATATGAATCAGTTTTTGAGAACTACTCTTTTATTTCTGAATGTTTTAATTCTCACTTTCATTTTCCTTCCATTTTCAGCATGTCGATGACAACTCATTTCCATGTTTATAATGAATAGCAAAGGATCATTTGATCTGCTGTCATTCCCAATAAATTGTCATTATTACTTCATTTTAAGCATTCGCTATCTTAGATTTTCCCAAAAAAAATTGATAAATTCATAAATCGTTGAATCATTAGATTGAATGTTTATTCGTAAATTTTACATTATGAATAGGGGAATCGGTGGAAGGACCGCCCTGCAAGCTGCTGGACAATGAAGTAGTAAGAGACTGGAGAGACTGCTGGAAATCGCATATAAATTGCCGGCCTACCTTTTCAGCAAGCTCTCCGTTCAGTTTCTCTTCTCCAATCTTTCCTTACTGTCACTAGCAGAATTGCAAGTACTGGACAATGTCCTTCAGTATACTACTACTTTCTTGCATTTTGATTACATTTATACCTGCCGCTTCTCCGGTAAATTTTTTCTAAAACTTCTTATATTATGAATAATTATGAAAACTTGTTCGGTATAATTATGTCAAGTAGTATAAATTACTGAAATTAGCAGACATTTACTTCAAAAATAATATCAGAATGAGAAAAAGTTTTAATTACTTTTTTATTTCTAAAAGTAATTCGGTTTTTCTTTTCTAACGACTCTTTCATATTGTCGGAACATCGAGATATAAATGAAGAGAAATTCTTTTGAGAAATATCATCGAACAAATGTATCTCTAGGGTATTTACAGTGTCTTGCAAATGGTATATGCGGTCCAGGCTTTGGTGGAATTTCCGGTTGCCAGCCCCAGATTCAATCACTCCATGCAACATGTCAACCACCCTGCGGTCCAGGCTCTCAATGCGGCCCATATGGTTGTACACAATTACGAGCGCGGGCTCGTGGCTCAAATGTTTTCAAACCAGACATAAAGGACGAAGAATTAAAAGTAAATATAGGAAAGCGCAAATTTCTTGCGATAAAAATTTATTAAGAGAATGGAATGAACATCGCGAAACTTATTGGGAAAAATTTGAATTTCCAGTTAATCAGTGTGGAAATATTACCATTAAATTTTTAAAATCTATAAATTACAGAGTCCTGATCAGTTGTTCATGGAATGCTGCGAAAGAAGAGCACTCCCAAAAGCTTGTTTACAAAAATGTTCCATTCATCATTACACCAAAGATGCGGTACTCCATATAGTAACTACAACAAAGATATCATTAAAAATCTAATAAATTTCCTTGAATTTTTGCAAGTTAATAAGACTAATACAACCTATTGATGTATGAAATAGACCGAAGAAATTGCAATTAGGATTAGATGAAAGTAGATTATAGTCTTCTTTATATAACTTTCTCATCTAACTAACTTTTAATTCGCATTTTTGCCTTCAGTATAAAAGGAGTATAAAGAGAACATGTTATTTTCAAAAACAAAAAACTTTTTCCAATCTGCCGTCATACTAAAATAATGATTTCATACAAAATGTGTAAGGTTGAATGCATTTTTACTTCATTTAATGCTCTGAAATTTTTATACGGCACAATCCTAAATCTATCTGATTGAAATATATCGGATGCTAAAATTTTCAATGTACACACATGCACATATGCACAACATGCTGTTTTTCTAGAAGCAACTTTAGTTAGTTCACGCTGAATTTAATTATTTCAATTATATTTTGAAAAAATTCTTCAATTACTTTGTAATTTTGAGCTAGAATGTTAAGGAAATGATGAGAATACTTATGATTTATTTCTGTTTTACCAGCAGTTATTTAAATTGCAGTTGATAAACATGTATTTTAATCATGACCCTTGTCCAGTATCGGCTATTACTGAAATACAATTCTGTGCTGCTCAGGGACGCGACCATCGTCAATGCTGCGCTCGAAATGGTTATTCTTTATTACATTTGAATCAGTTATAGTATATCTTTTTATGTCGCTAATTTAATTTCACATTATTTCAGTAAGTCATCTTATTTTTTATATCGTTCATCTTTATCAAGTGGCTTAATTCATCTGGTAAAGCATGTTAGAAAGAAAATGAGAGTTCGTATTCATTACTAGCCTTGCAAATAAATTATTTTCAAATCGACTTGTTTATCTCGGAAGTAATTACTTGTAAGATATAATATTTGCTTAATGCGATGTCATTATTAAAAAACAGATTACGAGAAACTTTTTATAACAAAATCATTTACAATTAAATTCGTTTACTTGCATTTCCTTGTTCATATTTTTTCCGTATTGTTTTAAATTTAGCTGACGATTAAATAAATCATATTTTAGATTGCTATTCTCAGGCTCTCCTGGGACTTAGAAAAATCCTTTATTACCAGTGGCTCACTGCTTCTAATAGTATTTAATCACTGTATTTGCAATATATATCAACAATTTTTGCTAATTATAATAAGTTCAATTCAAGGTGTTGGAACGACATTAGCCGGTGAAAAATGCTTAATATTCTGTGACCAACGTCCAGGCAATATCACACAGTTGGATTACAGCTACTTGATTTGCTACGATCGTTTTGAGAGTATTAAAAGCTGCTTTTGGCATGACATGATGGTGCAAGATTCATTGCAACGATTTTCACGACATTTTTAATTTGCTCTATTACATTATCGAATTACATTGTACCTTCCCATATGCCTATTACTTCCACGTCGCATTATTCGTATACTTCTAAATATGTTTATTTATACTTTTAAATTTAGTATGATTACCGTTTGTGGGGTAATTCAATTTAATGATGGATTGCTGATTTGAAATTTAACTTTTCAAAACTTTGAAAATAAAAAAAAAATATCTTGACGTAATAGAAGTGATCAGTGATTTATTGAATTATGATAAAAAATAAAAAAAATGTCACTTCATTCTTATCTATACCGCTTCCGGTTTATCTTAAGTTCGATCTTGAAAATCACTTATGTTTATTCTTTAACAATATTCCCCATACTCTTTCTTAGAATAAAAGGATTCACATTACCTATTTAGATCAATTTCGGAAATTTTTAGGAAATTGAAGATGATAAGTATTTTGCAAATTATTTAAAGTTAGTATTAACTGACGAATTTCAGACTTTCGAAAATTCTATCAAATTTTCTACGCCGATGAAATTTTTTTAAATTTCGATGTTTAATTGCTCTGCGAACAACTTATTTCGCTGTTAATCCATGAACTTTTATGTCAAAATTGAATGCTAATTTCATTCTGAAAATTATTGAAAATGCAATTGAAACGGGAATAATATTGATTTTTGATTTGAAAAATAAGCACAACTGTTAGTGATTTAAAAACCACCGAAGGATGTAAGAAAAATGTCACGCTTCTTATTGCATCGTCTTCCTCTTTAAACTGTACTTTGAGAGAAACTGTAAAAGTTTTTGACACAGGAAGTTAAAAAAATGGTTTTCAAATGGGAGTATAATTAAAATTCAATCCATGATCTCTTTAAAGGATACTTGCTCAGCTATCAGCTAAGTAAGTAATTAACTTTCACGAGAGACAAATTCGATGTTTCATGAAGCTGAAATAATGTAGAAATTATGTGATTTTATTTTATTGCCAAATAGAAATACGTGAAAAATTTCACTTCCGGGGAACCACCGCAAACTGTCAATGTGCTTTTTTATAGGGAACTGTGTAAATTTTGCAACCGTTTTCTGTCAACCCTTTAGGATGATGACAAATGACCGATTTAATAAAAAGTAACCATTTTTTGAAGTGTATGTTCTTCTGCTACCTCTACATATATATGCGTATGGGAGAAGTGTTTATGGTTCACAAAATGAAATCATGTTTGGCTCCTCCACTTTCTCACTTGTCAACCATTTCCGGTGTGTTAAGAACGACGATAAGAAGATGCGAAGGTTGTCAATTTTCTTCAAACAAATATAAATGGCATTGTTTCCATCTCCACCCCCTTTTCGTTACCTCATTGTTAAAAAACCCGGGGCATTTTCACGAAGAAATTCATCCCTTTTTATATTGGTACTTCCGGGAAAGTCTCGATTCCATGAGATTGATAGGAACTTTTTTTTATTGAAATTTTACTGCTAAACACTGTCTCTTTGACATCTTAATCTCTTCTCTTTTACCGTTACCATTGTTTTTACAGCCCAAAATATTGCATATTTTAAATGCAAAATTAATTTTCAACATGTCACCGCTACCGTTTATTAAAGCTATCATTGGTTCACCTTCTATATTTTATTTCGTACTTCTGATATTACCGAGTTATGCGATTGGATTAACTCCGGCATATGTGTCAGACTTGGCACTTACAACTAAAATAAATTATGAGATGACTAGTGTAGAAGTAAGTAATAGTTAAACAAATCTATGCAAACTGTATATTAATAAATACTCTTTCATTAAATTCTTTAAAAATTTTTTACTGCTTTATTGTAAGGACCTGATTATTCAGTTGAAAGATTTTCTCGATACATATATAAAAACGAAGCAAAAATAATAGAAAATGACAGATATTCAAGTATGTGATAAAAAGTAAAAAAGCTGTATTTTGAAATTTCAATTTGTTTCAAGCATTCTTTCTCAACTATTGAATATTTCCACACTAGCTTATTTAAATTCTCAGGAAGAGAAAGGAAACCAACAATACACAGAAATTAGCCAATCGAAGAGTGTCACTGAGTTATTCACAAAACTTAGCCACGAAAGTAATGTTAACATTGATAATAATTTGAAAAAGAATGTTGGAATGTTGGTACGAATAACACCACGAATGATCAATTATTGGGCAACGGTAAGATTTTGTGAAATAATGAAAAAGCCGCAAAGCTTTTTTAAATTTCTCTTGTCTTCCGTTAGCAATTCTTCTTTGAATGTAATTTCGAAAACAGCAATGATAATACGTAAATGATTTCTGTTTCTGATCTCTTTTACAGTTACTTTCCAGGAACTGAAACAAATTTTCCAAAAAGAGTTAGAAAATAAAGAATTGCCAGAATTTTCACGTACTTTAATGAAGTTAAATGTATCAATTCTTACGCCCCGAATTCACAATGTAACACTCCCGAAATTTAGCTACAAGGTTTGGTTAAGATTTTTGGTTACTACTATAATTTTACCCTTCAAGCATATTAAAATAAAACCGTGGATATGATTACGCAAGGAAATGTAATTCTGACGCTGAATAACAAAGCTATTCAGAACCAATTCAATTAATATATGATATATCCAGTTATCAATGACACTTGCTTCTGCTTTTTTTCATTTATCGATTTAAAAATATTTTGTTCTAGCATACGAAAAAAAGCATATTTATTCGAAATGGAGATCTGAATGCAAGTGTCATTGATAACTGGATATATCATTTCAAGTTTTCACGAAAATTGCCTAGAGTTACAAGTTTCTTAGGGTCAAAATTTTAGGTACAATGCAATAATACCATGGAGATAATTTTACACGGAGGATCAGCGCACCTTTTAAGCTCTTATCGAGCAGTGTATCGAACCGTTCGTGAAGGACATTTGGAAGCAAATATGAGCAACTTCGTAATTAATTTGAAACTTAAAATTTCTACAACATTTGCTGGAAAATTATTGGTAAATACATTTAAATTTAGTATTAAAGGTCTCTCCAAATAGAAATCAGTCGAATTTTCTGTTTTTTAGGTTTGCAATTGTTACTCGATAATATCTATAATGCTCTCTCTTTTAGAATGACAAAAAATTTTGTCTGCTAAGAAATCGAAAGAAAAAATTTTCAGTACCGAACTATAGATTATTTCCTATTTTAAGTAATAAATTAATAAATTATTGCTTTCTCTGAATTGAAATCTTGCAGCTGGAAGATATAGTTTGTGGTGCAGAAGTACGATCTATTGATATTAAGTTGACACCAAAGTTACACGAATTGGTTGATCAAGGCTTGCGGGTAGAATTAGATGAAACTGTATCCGTTGCTATCTGTGAAGCTCTGGAAGCTTTTACAAACAAATTTGAACAGCGCTTGAATAAATTGATACGTTCACCGGTAATTGAAATCAAAGTAAGCAATACATCTATTTTTTTAAATCTTCAAGTATGGAAGATGAATTATGTCAAATTTGATCTATGCATCTCTGCTTTTTGTCGGAAATTGTCATCTTAACACGAATCCTCAAATAGGTCTTCAATAGTATTTTTGACTTATTTCAATATTGTTTCATTGCTGTTATATAAACAGGTCAAAATATTGACCTTTTATTCAAAGAAAATATTTTTTTCATGAAACTCTTTACAGTTCAGTGAAAATTCCATGAATTTTTCAGATTAATGACACTGTAACACATCTCCTCATTGATACTACAATAAGCAGTGGTATTTCACTAACAGACGACTACTTCGATTTTCCACTTCTTGGTACTCCTACGGTTAAGAAATTGAAAAGTAGAGCGCATCTTACGGTTTGTTTACTTCATAAACTTTCGAGAGAATTTTATATAATAACAATTGTCACATAATAATACAATAATAAATATATAATAATTATCATATCATCAATTACTTCATCTATCAAGCTTAGAATTAAATTAAAAAAATTTTATTGAACAGTTTCCATTGAATATTTTGTTTTTAATTGATTCAATTTGTCATTTGAAATCAATCTCACTGTATTATTTGTTTTATTCATTTTGCTTCTTTTGATTTTTACTTGTTTTAGGAAAAATCTTTAGAATACTAAAAAATCTTTAGAAATCACCGAACGATAAAGTGGAAATGGTTTATTTGTATGTATCAGAATCGGTACTTAATATGTTCCTGAAGCAACTTGCAACGTTTGGAGACACGTCATTGCAATTACATGCTGAACCAGAATTCCAAAAGATGCTAAGTCTGAAATGTTCTGAGGACGAAGAATGTATGGGAGACTTACTGCAGGATACAGAATTGTATGTTGCTGATTCAGGTGCACCGTTTTCCAAATAGTTTCGATTCTACATATCACCGCCTCATAGTAAATAAAGGAATTGGTTATTGTAATGGCATAGAAGTTAGAGTAGATTTGCTAAATCTAAGTGACTTATTAGATAATTGTTAGCAAATTGAAATTGATCAAAAAGCAATATAATAATGCAATTTTTAAGAAATATAATTCGGAATAGGCAACTACAAAGTATTAGCTGAGTTTTATAGGTTGAAAAAATTCGCTTTGTTTTTAGGGTTACCAATTTTATAAGAAATATAATCAAGGATGCATGCTTTATGTTAATTAATAATTATGGCAAATGCGGAGTATAAAGATTTAAATTCAGGTCGTATGATCATCAAAATCCGTGCACCATTAGTCGCATCAGTTCGAAATGGTTTTGCACTGATTGATTTGCACCTAACAAGCTTTGTTACTTATAAGCAGGATGATATGGATGTGAAAGTATTGGAATTTGAATGGCTTGCAACAATACATATCAGCAACGAATACTTGAATGAGCATCTTCTCGAAAGAGTACAGAATTTATTTTCTAGTACAATATATTGCAAAGTCTAGATATGTTGATCATTTTTTCTAAAATAGCCAATGTATATTATTATCAATTGTAATTCTCCAAGTATTTCTTACTTTTTCTTAACCAAATCTTATTCACGTATAAATCATGAAAACTTTTTCAGGGTCAAAGTTCTTAGTTCTATGATAACCTATAACTCGAATTTTGCGATGATTTGAATGTAATATTTATCCTAAGCTTGACCACACAAAGAGTAAAATTATCTCTATTTCAGTACCACTCAGTACAGAATATGAATGAATCGCTGCGAGTAGTCAACTTAATGATAAGTAACGTAACACCCTATGTTGAGATGATTTCGAACTATAGCGAACACCTGTTTCGATTAATTTCTTCAAAAAAAAAACTTTTAGAGGTTAACTTTTAACACTAGTTTTTTGAGATAGTTCGTTGCTAAGTAATTCACCCTCTATTGTAAATGGAGAAGAAGGAAAAAATTTTTGATTCAATATTTATGACTGCTTAAGGGAATTTAATTCAAGCTTAATGGTCAGTATACTAACAGCTGTCATTAAAAACACGTCTGGCTGGTCTACAAGAAATTTTAATAGATTTTCAGCTATCACGGAAAATAATTTTGGTGAAGTTTATACACATATCCATTTAATAATTTTTCATTTTCTTATCAATCTTTTATTGAATTCAGATTTCTACTGTAATTGTATAATGTTAGCAATTGTTTAGAAATTACTTACGGAACAGTGTTCGCTGGCAAGAACAACTAGTACGCTGTATAAAACAGTGTACTGTACAGCAGCTTTTCGGAATGGAACACTTGTGATTGCTACTGGCTTACAATGGAATGCGGAATTGTTTTATCAGTTCAGTTTATTCAGTTAAGTTGAATAAGCCACATGTAGAAATTTTGCATCATAATGAGAGATCTGCATCACGAATGAGCTTCTTTTGTTGGTAAAGTATTATAAGCTTTATCATGCTGAACAGTACTATAACCTAGCACATCATCTAATTTTGTATGGCAAGTAATTAAAGTATTAAATAGAACATTTTAAATAATTGTCGAATCATTTCGATGTTGCTTCTTTTCCGAGAACAATTTTTAGCATAATCCTATTAGCAGTGAACTTCAGTAATTTGATTTGATAATCAAAAAATTTTCTGCTTAATCTTCTTTATGAAGTTAAACCGCCAAGTAATAGTAAATCACTAATTTGTCTATTACTAATTAAAATTAATGACTCGCATTTCTTTCTTTTGTTGCATTTTTTATATCTTAAAATCCCTTAAAAAAAGAAATGAAGCTACACAACGATTAGTAATTAAGCATGCACTTCTATCAGAAAGTAGGCCTTTTTCAACACAGAATAGCAGATGTGGAATAAGTAAATAAGTAGGAAATTTAATATTCAATAACTGCAATGCCCTATAATCTGCTAGTTTGTACATATTTCCAATGATCTCATTCGATCGCTTGTGATTGATAATGTTAATTCATTCTTTGAACTCGTAAATCTGCTGTTATAAGATTTTTATGAATAAATGCTCATCATATCTCCAGAAAAGCAATATGAGGGAAAAAATAGTCAAGTTTTTCAGATAACTGACAAACATTCTCTTCGGATAACCAGAAGTGCAATTTCGTTGGTGAAGTTACAGTTATAAATTTAAAGTACGATTTAAAGTAGTTCCCAGTCATTCAGATACTTAATTCAGCAATCAGTTAAAATAAATCATGACTCTTAATTAAGATTAAAAATGGTCGTCTAACTGTGAAAATTAGTCGTCAATCTTTTGCTTTAAAGAAACTTTTTGTATCGATATTTCGCAGTAACATGGACTGATTTTTGTGAAGCAAACAGCATTTCCGAAATTCGTTAATCGGATAAAGTTTGGTAGGCTGAATAGAACTATAGATGCATTTTGAGTTTATCTTAATGTTAAAGTCTTTACTGCAAAGTCTTTGGATTTTTACAAAAGTTCTAACGCAAAGATATTTTGATAAAATGTTTATCAATAATTCATGTTTAATCCATAATCAATACAAAAAATCAACTAGAACACTGTGTTCTTGCTGTGACCAGACGTCGTTGATCTTTTGCGTGTTTAGCTTGTCTTTCATTCAAATTTATGGTCGGTCCATGATATTTATGATCCGGATCCCAGTCAAGCGGATCATCTACTGCTATATGATTTGCCAAAAGAATAGAAAAACATTCATTAATCATTTAGATATAAATTCTTGAAATTGATTATTTTCTTTCCAAAATAATTAACTGGTAAAAATCGAATCCTGATTTTTGAAAATTTTAAATAAGCATTAAACTTTCAATAGTAAACTATAGTTCAACCAACTTAACTTGATTTCAATTTCTATTCAAGAAATGATACCTTAGCAGCATGTTGTATACAATAATAAATATGGTCGTAATCTGGTATACTTTCATATTCCAATGAATCAATATACTTCATTATTGTCGAAAATTCACGTCTGGGACATTGTTTAAAAAAATCATCCATTGCTTCCCCTTCACGTACCTCCTCCTTCCACTGTAAGACCTCTTCTTTATCAGGTCCCTGGAATTTAGATATAAAAGATGATTCCCTTACCACTTATATTAACGTTATACTTGTGGCCTTGTGGCCATTACAATCCTTGGTCAATAATTTTAAACTGTTAACCATTTCACCTCTTGTTTCCTTCTGTAGTAAATCATTCATCTGCAATTCTTCTCAAAAATTTCGTTCAAAAGAATAGGCCGTCATCTCGACTTAATTCTTAAACCTTCAGCTTTCTCCACGGCAACGAACCAGCAGTCCATTCAACCGTAATGTAAAGCCAGGATTCAACGTCATCTTTTCGTGACTGTTCCATTTGTCGCAGTGCGGCAATTGACGCATAACGAGTAGTACCACGGAATGGGGCAGAGACACGAGGCAACCGTAAATCTTTGCTTCCAGAGCTGTAATAAATGATTAAAGATGATAATCATTAAATACCTAAATCACTGACAGTATATTTGATGATTGCAGAGTCAAACTCACTACTTTTTAGGTTGCAAGCAGTGACAATTGCATAATTATTCCACTCTATTCGCATTTTAATTATAAATACGCAGGATGGAGAAAAAAAGGACCATCACTGCTTGAAAATTCCGAATATCGTCCATTCCTAAAGTTCCCCTAATGAAATCACCTGAATTGCCTGCACAATCCGAAGTCAAGCATAAAAATGGTGTGATGTTCGTTGGCTTCTGGTCGTCCAATTGCAAAATTGCCGGGTTTGATATCTCGATGTAAAAAGCCAACGGTATGTAAATGCTCTATTGATTCCAAACACTGCTCCGCTGCTTTCAACGCTGTATTTAACGTGAAACGCTGTTCCGGTCGTTCCACTCTTAGATCCCATAAATTTCGACCAACCTGGCAGTGTTATTCATGAAGAAACTTGAAATTTTCTCTATTTGAAAAACAAATTAAATTTAAAGCTTTTCTATATTCTAAAAAACGAATCACTAATTCAAATTTCCTGTCTACTAAATTATAATTCTGTTAACCTAGTTCATGGCTAGCATTTCTAAAATTACCCAAACTTTCGTAGCATAAATTTGATAATCTCCTAAATCCAAATCTACCAATTTCATGATGATAAATCTAAAGCGGTCAGGTTGTTTCCCACGATCGATAATCTCGCAAAAATGTTTGCTTCCAAGTGACTGCGCACCACGCAAAACTGTACAGTCCATTAATAATACCTGTGAAAATCTTTTTGCATTTATTATCTTAGAATTTAATGAATTCCCGAGTTTTCGAGAATTTTTAAAACAGTCGTTTGTAAATCAATATAATTTAGTAGATCAATTCAGAAAATATTACTCGTTTTCTAACATCCATTAGTTCACATTTCATCGCAAAAGCAGCAGAATCCGATGTACGCCTTACTTCATATACTGCTCCAAAACCACCTTTGCCCAACAATTTTATTGACTGAACTAATAAACTAATTTAACTGCTTCCAAAAATTAAAAATGAAAAGATTCTGGGTGTTGAATATAGATAGAGGTCAAATTAAAGTGATTTGATACTTTAAAATGTTTCATGTTTGCACAAGGTACACTTCCAACTATCACCTCATATTCCGCTTTCTTAGTGACAATGAATTCGCCAGGCTGTGGCAATTTTTCACTGAGTTTCTTACTAGCCATTTCCTAAAAGAAGTAAATATTACCTCGGAAATTCATACAGCTAATATCTCCCAAAGTCCGATTTCCAAAGGTAACGCATACCAAATCAAATTTTAATAATTGCGGTTTTTATAAAGAAACTTTGTAGTGAATATTATATGTGAGCATTTTCAAAGCACTGAAAATATTAATGAAGATGTTAATTCGAATATCTCATTTATATTAGCAAGGAAAATTTGAATAGAATGCAAATTTTGCATCTCTATTCAAAATTAGTACAAAAAGATGAATTGAAAAAGTTGTAATTGCAAAAGCTTGTAAACGATATTCCCTTCTTAAGTTACTTGATTTCTCCTCAAATAACTTAAAAGCACAAAGTAATGCCAAAACACGACAATCTCCTTAAATGACGTAGAGCCCTGACAGAATGGTTTACTCATTCCTACAATAGCACTGCGTTACTATTTTGCCTAAATGTATGCGTTTCTGGTACATTTCACGGTTGGTTGCAGATTTGTAGTTTGTCATTTGCGTGCAAGTACTCATAAACATCGAAATCGTGGATATATAAACTCCGCTTGGAAATTAATCCATGGAGAAATAGAATTGTTTCATTTCATCTTTTGATCATTTTTCGAGATTAATTGCTGCGATACTGGAACTTTTTTTAGTTTTGTCTTGTTCCTCCGAGAAAGTTCTTCCGTATCTAAAAACCGATTTAATTTATTTTCAGACTATGAAGCGTTCATATACCGAGGAGTTGAAGGAAGAGGAAGAAGACAATCAAGAAATTAACGAGGCATCAGCATCAGTTTTATCATCAGACAAATTATTGAACAAGAATTTAAACCACTTATATAGTATAATTCCCAATTCATCTAGAAATGAACGTGGAAAAAAATTACGCTTGGAAAAAGCTTTTGTAAGTTGCTCTGAAATATGTAAAATTTTTAATTTATATAAGGGATAAATAAATTGTTGTCAATCATTTATATATTAATCTGTTTTATGCACATGCCATTCTCATAGGACTGCATTTATTAATAACTGTTGAAATGAAGTTAACGACGAAGTACGCACTTTCCTTTATTGAAAGTTCCAATGCTGTTAAATAATTTCAAGATGAATTCTTGAAGTTTATCACTTAATATTTCATCAGTATTTGTTCCTGAAATTTAAACTAATATTTACTTCTTCAAGGGATATCCTCTTTTTGGTTTTCTTCCAGTAAATTGGTTGAAATTTTGTGGGAAGTCTTGTTTAAATGGCAGTGATTTTTTTCGCATCCGAATTTCTAAGGGGTTTCTAATTTAGGCTAAGCGTGAACGACAAAAGATTCGTTTGAAATTACGTAAAAAACTTGGCGAAGAAGCAGTACCAAAAGAAAAGCCGCGAACGATTGAAAGTACTCGTGAACATGATGTTACTGTAATAGAAGATGACGATCAAGAAGTTCGTTAGCTTCGTTTTTTGTGTGTGTTTTTAGTATGAGTTTCGTAATATACAGAATAGAGTGGAACAGAATACGTATTTATATATTTCGATTACTCTTTCGTCTTTTAATCACATATAATTTTGTTAGAACTCAGAGATGAGAAATTATTACAAGGGCTAACAAGCGAACACTAGAAATAGCTACTTATAATAGTTAAAGAGAATGATTAATCGGTATTTGAAAATAATCTGTATCTGATGCGATCTGGATGTTCATAAAGCTTAAATATCAAGTATATTAAGTATTAAGCTTAAATATTAGTGCCGTTTTGCAGTTATTTACTGGTTTTTTCTTTCAGATCCAACACGATGAAGCAAATGATGAAATGAATGCATATTTCAGCCATGAAGTATTACCGAAAATTCTGATAACTACTTCACCGTATGCTAAAGTGGTTAGGTCTTTCATAATAATTCATAGAGAGAGTGATCCATATCCTTTAGTTTGCATAAAGTTGTATATCACATCATACACTATCCAATTTCACCAATTATTACGATATGCTACCCTACCAATGGTTTCTATGTAAATTTCGGTTCAGTGTTGCTGAGAGCAACTTCACATGTCCTTATTCCTTATTCGACGTTTTATTTCTTTAGAATACATTCAAGTTCTGCTACGAATTACAAAAATGCATTCCGAATGCTGATATTTTTACTCGTAAAGGAATTCCTTTAAAAAAAGTGGTGAAGCAAGCAAAATTCAAAGAATATACTGATTTGATTGTCGTACACGAAGACCGCAAGATACCAAGTAATTTTTATCCTCTTTCGTTCTTAAATTAATTAATATAATTCCTTTACAATAAGTTTTCAAAAGCACAATGCACCTCAATTTAGGTACTAAGGTTGAATCAGTTAATGTAAGAATATAATGATTTAACTGTAGTATTCAGATTTTTTGCACATTCATAAATTTGCATCATTATTTTGATTAATTCTTTAATTTCATTTTTCTCTCGTAGCTATGATATAATTCATTTCTAGACGGCATTGTTCTCTGCCATTTACCAGATGGTCCAACTGCGTTCTTCAAGATTAATAGTTTAACTTTTACAACGAATCTCAAGGTGGAAATTTATTGGAATACCTTTCTGATAGTTTTATTTGTCTTTTGGTTTTGCTAACATCCAACTTAAACTGTAGCATATGACAATGTAGATTTTTGCTGAAATATATTGTATTATAAATGTTTTTTGGAATTTTAAGCTTTAAAGATTCCACCTTTCAATCAATGAAAGATTTAGCGAAAGAAGTATATTTCGTTTAAGAACTTGATAAATGTACTTTAATATTACAGAAAAAAGGCGAGTCCACGATGCATTATCCAGAATTGATACTGAACAATTTCAACACTCGGCTTGGACATACGATTGCACGAATGTTTGCATGTCTCTTTCCACAAAATCCCATGTATTCCGGGCGTAGAGTAGTTACTTTCCACAACCAACGCGACTATATATTTTTCCGACATCACAGGTTTTTATATTACCATTATTTTAGGTAACGAATTTATTTCGCTATTTTTTTCAAACTATTCCATTACATTTCTCATTTTAATCATCGGTAGGTTGTGAAACATATTTGATGTTTCTGCCTTTCTCGTCAATACAATATTTTCTTTCAAGTATCCTTTTTTATTGAGTTCTTGACAAGTGTCTTCAAGTATCCATCCTTTCCTTAGCATTTCGCTCTGTCATTTATCAGTGTCTTTTTTAAGATTTCGAAATTTGAGGACAAATTTCTGCGTAAAATATCTCATTTTTTCGTTGTAAACAGGTATGAGTTCAAAAAGGAAGGTGAAAAGGCGGCATTGCTCGAACTCGGGCCTCGCTTCACTTTACGGTTAAAGTGGTTGCAAAAGGGGACATTTGATAGTCGATATGGTGAATATGAATGGGTCTTGAAGGTAGCTTTGTTTTTGTTTTCATTTTATCCATAATTTTCACTTCATAATATAGTTAATTAAGTATTCGATACCAAGTTGAAAACCTGTATAATTCTTTAATTCGAATGACCTTCATTAAATTCTTTTCTTAAATTTTCTTTTTTCATACAGTTTGTTTTGCAGAGACATGAAATGGAAACTAGTCGAAGGCGTTTCTTTTTGTGATAAATTTATAAATCCACAATTTGACGTTTTGTACTTCCAAATAAATAAATTTATAAACAGATCAATCCTGGCAGATAAGATACTTAGTTCACTGCAGCAATTGGTTCTCAATTATGTATGCTATAACCGAAGTAACATCCGTAAGAAATTACGATAAGGGGTGCAGTATGACATTTGAAACTCAGTTTGAAGTGCTGCTTCATGAGCGATGAAATCCGTATCATTTTTAATGAAGCCATTATTCGCAATATAATACGCTGGAAAGGATTGTTTCCCTTCATTTGAGAACGACCTTTTTCATCATGACCCACTGCCATTCTGCATGAAATAGCAGTTATAAAGTCTCATAATTCAAGTTATTTGCAGCATTTTATACATGCTACTAAAAAATGCATTTCCCAGACTGTTCAGTTTGCATTTCCCAGACTCATCTCCTTGACGTGAAATATCTGATAAATGAGTGAAATAGTGAAATTAGAAAGACTGTTCCAATGAATGCATGACATCCAGCATGTACCAGATACTGCAAATGAATTAAACTTGTTTATAGAACATCTGCTCATCAGTTGACATTCGGTACATAATGAAACATGAATTTTACTGGGTGTGTGGTTTCTAAATCACTTGAAATTATTGCAGAATAAACGAGAGACGTTGGTTCAAATTTGTAGAGGTAGTTGAGCAAACTTAATTTTTGATTTACAATTTATTTTCAAGTATTAGATGGACACTTTTCGTATTCTGATAAATGAGTTAATCATATCTCCTAGGAAAGTTTCCTTTTTTTCAAACTTGGTGACTAGAACAATACAAAAATTGTTCTCTAACTAGCATGTTCAGTCCATGTTGATCAGGTACAATGACGGTGAGCATCTTTGAAGCAGCAAGGCAATAGATGAATTCAAACCAAATACTAAACTATATAGTTCACCAATTATTTTGTTTGCCAAATTCCACTATAAATAATCAAAAACGATTATGTAAAATACACAAAATCAATTCTATGAGATTTCATAGTTTTCTTTTAATAATAATAATAACAATTAAACAATTAAATGATAATAACAATGATAATTAATAATAATAATGAAGTAATAATAATAACTGATAATAATAAATAATAACAATAATGATAAAATAATAATAATAATAAATAATGGTAAATAATTAATATTAATAACAACAATAAATAATAATAACAATAGTAAAGAAGTGAAAAGCAAAAACTGGAAAATGATAAATAAACGGCAATAATAATAATGATAAATAATTAATAATAATAATAATAATAAAGAAGTGAAAAACAAAAAATGGAGAATAGAGAATAAAAAACAATAATAATACTAATTTATTGACTCACTGAGCAATGGTTATCATCACTTGGTATAAACATCGATAACCAACATAGCATACATGCATAATTTATATGCATTACGCTTGCGAATATATGACTAGTATCAATATATCGATCAAGGAAATCATGGCCAATGTCAATTCACCCCATTTATCCCAATTTATTTTAGCTAACCCAATATTAAAATTGATATTGCGGCTGAAAGTTGAGCCACGACCATTTAATTTATGAAAACCATTTCTTAGTTTTCATTTTAGAAACATTAACTTTGAAGAGGAAAGCCATTTAACCTCTCATTTGTCGTTCCTAAAAGCTGTTCCTAAATTGTCATCCTATCATGCATATTTTCTATAACTTTCCCGCAAAATTACATTTAGTAATTAAAATTTTGAAAACCTCTGGTAAGCATAAACTACCTGTAGCAGTATAGGTAGCTTCTGCGAAATCATTCAATGAATTCACATCACCGTATTGTACTTCTCCCCGAAGTGATTGGGCATATTGAGCAACGTATAATTTCCGCCTTTGTTATAACTATTCATTGACTTAAGAATGTTTTTCTCATGTAATATTTCTCGAAAAAGAAACACTGTTAGAGGAAAAAAGATAGATGCATAATTTGATGATGCTTAAAAAATATTTAACGCCATTAATGTCAATTTAATGCCATGTCAAGTTATTATGCATGAATTCTTGTTCATTGATTCGTTGAATTATATCCGAGGCATCACATTTCGTTTTAACTTTGATAAACTATATGCTCGAAATGCCTGAAGAGACATGCATGTTGTCAATGCCCACCATATCACCATATCGACCATTTTCGAATAGCAGCGATCCGATAGATACCTGCGAATTGCGGCACATTATGCGTAACCGATAATTTATGTATGCGCCAATATGTCTGCGGTAAATCAGATTGTTCGACGACTGTTTCTGAAAGAGTATTGTCTGCTGTAAATTAGATTGTTAAAGAAAAAATTGCATGAAATAAAGAGAATGATTGACCGGCAAAATTTGGATTTATTGAAAATGAGCCTGTAGTATCTGAATCGAATTAACTAATTGGTTACCTTTAGTTTTGACTTGGTAGAAATGCAGCAAGGATGACAACAAAGCATAGCACTTCAAAACCTATATATTGCAATAATCGATAATTTCCAATCTTCGTAAGTAGAATTACCTGAGCCAATACATAACTTATCATACGTCTATACATCATTGCTGCTCTCGAACAGCTTGTCAATCTATATTATAATTTGAATAGATCGAAAATAAAAACTATTTACTAGTACTTTGGCATAAATGATTAAACAATGCTTAGAATCGTGAACAAAACTAAGGATATCATTTATAAACAAAAATTTAGTCTTCAATTTCTGCGTATAATTAGTATCAACTAGACATTGCTTATAAATTGTCATAATAATTACTTTTGAGCTGGTCCTTTCCGATTTTGAATAAATATGTGAGAAGAAAGCTATTTCAGAAGCAGATGATGTTCCATAAACCGTTATTTCCAATTTCTGTAGTCAAACTGGAAAGAACACCAATGTACCTCTCCAAAACGTTTCTCAATAATTTTAAAATAAAAAACAATAATTTTCAAATAAAATCCGGAACGAAAGTTATCCGTGAATTTAAGGAATTGATTTGTAGCAAACTGATAGAATTAATAGGGAGTAAACAATAGATCAATTTGAGCACAAAATTTTTCAAATGATTGGATGTTCACTATTCAGCAGGATTTGAATTTCCTTAAAATTTGAATTTAAATCGATATTGTGGAGACTAGAAAAGTTTGGTGAAAGTTTTATTGTAATAGTTTTAATTCGGTGTTAAAATTAAATTAAAATCTGAAAATTCCGATTTAACTAGTTGTTCGCTGTGGAGATTCAATTAAAAAAAACAAAAATAAGAGCCGATAGACATTCATATAAATATGCGGAACAATTTGATTTTGAACTTATTGAAAATGGTGAATGAAGCAAACCGATAAATAGCTTGTCCCGCAGCTTCCAATAACATCGTCGATTTGTAAAGGGTTAGATCGGTAAACAAAAATACCGGTATCAATGATAACAAGTAACTGTAAGCAGTGAATGGATTAATCTGAAATTGGAAGATGTGCTACCTGTAATGAGGCACTGTAAAAAGATAACAGGAAATTATGTGAACTGCTGATTGATTTATGAATAGCTTAAAATCTCTTAAAGTATATTGATTTCAGTGAAGTACGATGTGCAAACCTCATAATTTGTTTTCGAGTTAAATTCAACACTTCAGTTTGATATAAATAAATAAATGGTTCGTCAATTTTAAATTCCTTAATTGATCCATAAAAACAAATAAGTGCTATTAAGAAATCGACATTTGTCCACATATTTATCAGTTGATTCTGAAAGTTTTGTTAAAAATTTCCTTTGCTTTTATCACTAATGAATATTTCGCAATTAAATTAATTGGAGTGATTTGAAGTTTGTAAATTTAAGAACGAATTACAAAATATTAGCCTAAAGATCATTACCAGCGATTTGCTGCTTGTTTCTCAGTTCGAAATACAGGAAGTGAAACTTTCTTCATTCTACATTTACCTACCAGGAAATGGAATCGAATGAAAGAAAAAGACACAGCGAAAGATATACTCGTTATGCCACAAAAGATAACACAAAAAATTTCTTCCTCCTATATTTTACTTATCTTCTCTAAAAAATGTTAGCGTAGAAAAAGAGAGAAAGGAAGAGGGAAGCAGTAAGCATTAGTAAGCATTACTGAGGCATTCTCTTTATTTCAGGAGATTCATATTTAATAGCTTTTTGTGTAAGCAATTAAACATTTGAATAAACAAACACAATTTCTGATAAAACTTGAAAGTAAAAAAAGATTGGTAAGAGAAATCTAAATGGCAATACACAAGCAAGCATTTAAGCAATTAAAGCAGATAATAAAGTAATAATACTTGTGTATGAATTAAACCAACAACTGTTTTCAGTATATCCATGTTGATTTATTAACGGCGAGATAAATTATCTAATTGTAAATGATTTAATGAGTAATAATAAGCAAAGAAGTGTATGAAACTGAAATTTATAATTTTTTATTGCATGCATAATAAAATAAGAGACGTTTTTGTTCCCTTTGTCTTCTACTATACTTTGAATTTGTAAGCTTTACTCTAACTTACCTTACGATTCCTATCAATCTGACAGTCTTTGAAGATATCTTGCAGCATTTCTCACTTCTTTTTTATCACGTCAGTTACTCTTATCTGTTTGCTTTCTTCACTTATCAAACTTCAACAATAATCGAACCAAAAAATACTATTTCAATAGAAATAATTTAACAACTTCGATAATCCGATTATACATATATTTATATAGCATAAGAAATTAATTAATTAATTTAGCTATTCATTTATTTATCAAAGTAAATGCGACAAAAGAAATGGAATGAGAAGGAAATTTTCCGTAACAACAGACTTTAATAGCTATTTTACCCATTCCGTCGAAAATTTTCTCGAAACTAATTTTTAATTACAAATATTTTTAAATCCTTATTTCTATGAATCATTATTTGTAAAATGTAAAACAATTTTTCTAGCATCTGCACCGGATATCTCATTGTAAAAACTATTTTATAGAAATTGCTTTTTTTTTATTTCGTCATTTATCCATTTTCAATTCGTCTGTAAATTTTTAGCTTAAATCCTTTTGTGCTTAGTGCACCTGCAACAGATTTTCTCACTTCTTTTTTACAAAATCCTTTATATCCAACTCATCAAATGTAAATATCCCATCCTTGTAAATCTCCTCCTTACAAAATCTCTATAAAAGACCATGACTTTAGTAGTCAGGTCAGAGTTCCCACACTTATCAACCAAAGTCACCGCTCCGTATTTCATCCCTGTTTTCTTTATAAAAATAAATTGTTATTATAGTCTTCTTGCGCTACAACCTTACAAATCCCGAATTCGTCCACAAAGAAACCTTCTCCACCAAATCTAACTTCCACCATATTCAACCCCCAATTCAGTCTAATTAAAAAATCCACGACACATTTATAGTCATTCTGATAATCTGACAATGCCGAATTTGTTCTCATTATAAGCAATGCAGAAAGATGAAACTATGGATAAGAGCGGATATTGAAATCTAAGTGTTGCATGCTGATGAACCAAAAATAATTTGTGGATTGTAAGTTGGGTACATTTGAGGATGCCGGAAATTGGTAATTTTTATAAATTTCGTTCTACCTGAACAAAGTTAGAAGTGAATTGGAATTTAAAAAATTAGAATCACGCGATAGAACGAAAAGCTACAGGTTCAACTCATTATTTATTACTTTGTATTGTTTGTAAATTATGAAGTTTTCGTACTGCCCTTCTATATCCATTATTATATCTTGCACAGAAGGAAAATTTCAAAGAATTTTCAAATTAAATAACTTTCAAACATTCCATGTTCCAAACATCTTTTCTTAATTAGAAAAGTTATTTTCTACTTTTGCGCTGCATTGTGCTTTTTGTATCTCTCATTGAGTTCACATTTTCCCGTAATTAAGATGAAAAGAATTAAATTTGATAAGTTGAGTTAGATCTTTCGTGATTCAAAATCAATTCAGATTTGCTTATAGTAGCATCGACTTGCACACATAACACTATCGAGCTAAAGTTTGGAAATTTTCATATTTTAATGATTAGAATTTCATAGCTTAAGCTTCATGGAAAAGTGTTTGCTGTCATAACTTCGGAAAACTAAAACTTTGCAAAATATATAACAATAAAACAGAAATTAAATCGACAATTGAACCGGCAATTTTTTGATTCTTGAACATAAAATCAGACGATTCCTTTTTAGTTTATCTTAAAAATTTTAAATAACTTTTTTGTTTTCAATAACTCTTTCGAAACTTTTTTAAATAATGATTTCTTCTCATAGTAGTGTAAATTATTTCTGAGACCAATTAGAGATGCTTGTGTCAAACTTAATATTCCACAGATTTCAAATTTTACAATTTTTTTACATGTTACAATCATATTGTTCGTCCATAACTTATTTTCAGTTATCACCGATTATTGAATCCATTGTTTGTGGTAATCTTTACTTTACTCAGATATTTTGACTCAATAAATCGCTTTTTACTCATAATTTATTGAAAGATTTTGTTACAAAAAATTTTTTTCATCATTATGTCAGAATTTTCGGGGCGATAAAATTCTATCATTCATTGAATAAAGACGGTTCACCTATCAATCAGTTTATAAGAAGCTAATCATAATTACCTCTTAATACAAGTTTCTAGAAAATCAATAAGCTTCGCTATTGAAAATAAAATTTCAAATAGCTTATTCGATTTGATCGTCTCAAATGAAGAGCAGAATGGACATTTCAAAACGACACGAAAGTAAACTGGTCAAATTACGAATAATTACACTTTACCATCTGCAAACAAAACCTTTAACTGCAAATTTGCATTAGGAAAACGCCACAAATAGAAAATTTGAAAATTTTTCAAAAAAGTTAAAAGTACGTTCAACAAAAATACCACACTTATGTTAGAACCAGTTTTACAAATATTCAATCTGTAGATTGAATTTCGAATTTTGTCTCTGTAAACAAAGTCAATTCAAGAATTTTCCCACTGTTTGCCTACTAAGAAGCCGAGAAAGAAATTTGTAGTGACTTAAGCTTGGATTATTATATGAACAATTGAATTTCTCAACAAAGGACATGGATGAAAAGAAAAAGAAGAAAGTGAAAATTAGCTTTCACTTGGTGGTGATAGAAGCAGCAATAGTGTCAAAATCTCTATCATTTATTTCTCTTGGCTATCCATTTTGATATAATTCCGCTGATCAAGATATTGGTCACTTTTTATGACCTATATGTGTAACAAAAATACAGATGAGTAGATTTTTATCGCTAAGACTAGTTAAACTGACTAATCAACAACAGCCCACCTTTATTCTTGAGCCGGATACAGATCAGCCAGTTTCCACTCCCTTTATAAACGCTTGATCAATTTTTCATTACCATATAAATTCATTCGATATTTCGCTTTGAAAGTACCTCAAATTATTTCATCGTATTAGTATTTTAATTAGATTTTGAAATTTAGCATTTCAGGAAGATTAATATATTTCAGACTGACTATGATTTCTTATTTTCTTGGCTTAGATTTTGGTTAAATCAGTCTCTTTTAATGCATCAGAAATTATTGTGGTTTGTTAGAAAAAAGTATTTAATTACTAATTGATGTCAGAACAAATTAAAATACAATTTTTAGCTTAATATTTTTATGACAATTTAAAATCCGTTAATTTCAATACCATATTCATTTTTTATTCGACTTCTAACTAATCCTCCAAAATTTTCTTTCCGTATAAAATATGACAGAATAAGGTAAACTGGAAATGTATCATTTTAATTTCATCAAGGTGTTTGAAGCTTAAAAAATTGATAAATAATCCAATCGAAGCGTTTTACATTTGCTTGATACACATGCTAAATTTTGCAGAATTAATTTCAAACTTTTTCGTTGAAATTGTTGGAAATATTTTAAATTCATGATTTTTTAGGTCGTTCATTCAATATGCTCTATCTGATATTTGCTGTCACAATTCTTGCACCCGAACAATGTAGAGGTCAGTTGGGTTATGGTGGTAAACGCTACTGCTCCACCTGTGCACTGCGGAATAGTGGTTCAATAGCGCAAGGATTTGGTTTTGGCGGTGGTAATTATGGTATTAGCTTAACTTTTCTTTTAAAAAATTTCAGGCAATAATCTGTAGATCACGATGGCTATTGATGTGATTTACTGGATCCTTTCAAATTCATCAAGAGAATAGAAAATATTGTAAACGTTCCCTCTCGCTTAATTCAAATAAATAGAATTTAAGAAAAAAATTCCAAATCATTTATAAAATTTTACTTCATTAAAAAAATTTTTATTAAGTTCATCGAATACTGAAAATTCAGACTTGACTGGTCAAAACTTATATTCATTGCCCACAAATAATGCTTTCATCATGTCAACCAATAGCTATGGTTATGGTTCGAATGGCCACGGTACCGGCACAGGTTATGGTAGTGTCCAAACCAGTAATGCTATAAACTATGGCTCCCCATCTACAGTATGTTTTTAGCGTGTTATGTTACAGTTTGCTCTTATAATTTCACTTAGTTTCAAAGTTCCTAAAATTTTCAGACTGGGATAATTTGGAATAATGCTTATGCTTCTACTGGAAGCTATGCTGTGGGAAATGAATATATCAGTTGCTTGAATAATAATTGTATGCCAAACTCTGGATATAATACACTTCCCAGTTCATCAGCAAACAGTAATACAGGTTACAGTATTCTCGGAAACAGCGCTATAGACAATTCGTATTCTTTGCTACCAGATACAAACTATAGGATCTATTTGTTACCATCTGTTTACGGCGCATACTCTAATTTAGGATCATCACTAAATACCTACATCAGTAATGGCAGTTCAGGTTTGGAGACAAGTTATTTGTTACCGGCTACTTATGGTAACTATCCGACCATATACGGCAGTCACGATAGTGAAAAAAGCCGCAATTCTTTGAGTAATTCGCATTCCCTGTTCAATTATCAGCGAAATCGGAAAGCAGTAGCTGCAGATGATGCTCCATAATAGGGAAATTATCATCGTCTACTTCAGTTTCATGATATATTAAAATTAATTTATTCATAAATGATTTACTGTAAATAAATTTTCAAATATATTAGATTTTTTTTAATTTTTATCATTTATAGAAAAAATTGGAAATATGATCTGTGCAATCGGTCTTGCAAATTAACAAACCATAACATGCTTAAATAATCTATCAGATGCGCAAATAGACAACTTGGAAAATAATTAAATATTTTGTTTTGCACGATATAAGATTAGCTGATATTATCTCTTACCTATTATTGGCTAATTTTCCACTTGTATTGCTATTGATTTAATTCTTTCCATTTCTCAATTATTCATTAATAAATATTGATTTGAGCTAACTTACATCAATATGTATTAATAATTATGCAAAAATAAATTCACTTCGCTCAATCGAGATATTTAGAATTTAACCAAAGTATCAGAGAATTAATGAAATTAATGAATCAAACTTTTATTCAGTCAAGATGCAAAATCCATCCATTAACCTCTGACCTTAAATTCTTGGCTGAGCAAATTATATTGTCGGTTATATTACGCATGCAGTTAAATTAATATTTAAATAGGTCAATTTGTAGTTTGATAATGGTTTTCTAAATACCTGAAATATTTTGCAACATTTTCTTATGTAACAATTTCGGAAAAAGTACTTATTGAAATTGCATTATTAACGATTTTATTTATGCTTCGCAATTTCTAATTCATATTATATTTTAATTGTTATAACCAACGTTCTTATGGTCGATCAAGTGATATAGAACTGCTAAATATCTATGATAAAATTAGCAAGATAATATCAATAGAATTAAATTACCGTTTGCGAAATATTTGTGAACTGATAGCTTGCTTCATAAGCAATGGATGGATGAAATTGAATGAGCCTAAACAGAAATAATTAATTTTCAACAGTGAACTGAAATAAATGTCATACATGAACAACAGAAAATGGCAGAATCACACAAATGTACGATTTCTCAATTTCTCCATTTTTTTATTGACGAACCTTCAGTGATCGAAAAACAAACAATTAATGAACAAATTTTAGAATGGAATAAGGAAACTAACCGCAGAGTTGCTTAGCAGTAACGAACTGCAAGAATAAGCTGAACAGCAAGGGAAAGTTGAGAGCGATTAGTTATTCCTGCAATTTGATTCTGTCCATACATGAGGAATCTATAAGTTGTCATAAAATATTAAATTGAAATAATTTCACTTCAATGAAACATTCTAATGCAATTTATTAATTTTTCTTCATTTTACTAATTGACAAATATTTGCACTGAATAGTAACTTTTAGAGTTGTATTTATTTATCGCTTGCGTTGGATATTTGTTCTAATGTTTGTCTTTTTAAAAATGGAAGAGTTCGAAGTCGAAAAGCACTTTGAAGCAGTACAATTGGAATTCCTGAATGAAAATATAGATTCGTTTTCAAATAATTTCTATTCCTTAATTTTCTAAATGAATGAGCGAACTAGATTCGATCTCCAGAAGTCAAATATTTTTTCGCGTCTTATCTCAAAGTTTTCTACTTAAATAATCTAATCAATTTCATTATAATTCAGTAAAACGATAGTCAGCCAGGAAGCTATTAGACTTTTATATCATTATAATAAAAGAGAAAAAAAAACAGGTGAAAATTTGACCTTATAATTGATAAGCTATAAAAAATCCTAATCTATTAAGCCTATTTTAGGTTAATCAACTAGTTAATAATAAGAAAATGCCATCTTTAGTTTAATATAATTAAAACAATTAGTTTAAATGATATAGTTGAAGCAACTAAAATGATTACGACTAGGATTATTTCATAGTATGATAGATAATCCGGCGGAGAAACCAATAAACAAACAACGTTTGTAGTGTTTTTCTGAAATGTTGCAAGTTTTTATAAAAATTTTCAGTTTTTTATAAATGAATGTTTTACATCAGGAAGGCACTTCAGCTTCAACTGTTTGTTGGATAAATGAATTTGATTTTATGTGCAAATTTATGAAGCAAAACAATATATGAATTTTCTGAAAAAATATGTCACTGAATTATTCTGAAGTAAATTCTGTCCTTCTTCTATCTCTATGAGATGAGATAACAGCAATATTTATGTATTTATCGGAATTCAACCCGTGAATATTTTCAAATTTAGATTTATCAGGTTTCTTGAATCAAAAAATTTATCTAAATTAATTATCTATCTATAATAGGCTATTATTAGTTTAAGCTATTTTAAGCTAGTTTTTAGTTCATGAAACTAAAAGCTATTTAATTAGCTAATTTATCTAAGCTATCTAAATTAGTTTTATATCCCATGAACGTAGCACCGTCATTCAGAATATGAATTAATTTATGTTTACTTCTAATTCTTCCGAGAAAGTATTTTTGATATTTCACTATATTGGTATCAAGTGCATCTTATCGATCAGCACTTTACTATATCAAACTAATAAAATTGTTATATGAATTCAGCAAAATTATGGACAGCTGCAACAAAAATATTAGGATCTAAATATTTTACTTCTCGATGACATGAAAGGTCTATTGAACTTTATCGATAAAATGAGAAACACTAAGCTGAATATTTGTTATATAACATAAGTGGTAAATTTGTTAATTACATTTAAAATCAGAATCAACCAATTTGTGCACATTTATTTTTAGATAGGCTGTTACTTAACAATTTTTTGCATTCACTGTTTCTCATCAACAAGTTTGATTTCAAAGTTGAAGCTTTATGATATAACGAGTTGTCGGAGTTATAGATTCTCTGACTAATAACAACTCAAAATAAGAATGGTAGAAATGATATTGCCAAAAAGCACATCCTTGCTTTTAGCGTATTCCTCAAATTGCTCTTTTTTTGCAAATCAACGTTAAGCACTCTAACATAGCCGTACTTTCTTGTTCTTTAGTACTATTGCAACGCATAAAGAGGAAAATTTTTTTGTAGTAAACAAATATACACGTAGACACACTTCTTTTTATAGAAATATTCATCGGTCCAAGAAGCCAAAATATTCTGCCCATCAGACAAAGCTAATGTTGTTGATAATTTATCAGTTAATTATTCCATTGATCGGGAAATTGCAATCACTACCATTGGATCGGAGGTAGTGAAGTAATGAGGAAAAGCGCTAGAAGAGAAGAGTGAATGAACTTGTTGTAAACTCATCCTCCCATTGCTTCTGCTCAGGAAGTCATCAGAAAACAGAGGCCTCCAAGCATCTATCTCTTAATAAATTCATCAATTATCATTTCTTACCAACCAGACATTTTGTGCTTATTACTTTTCTTCACTATTTCAACCTTTTTTATTATTTTTTTGTGAGCTTATCATTGGTTTTTTAAATTATCTATGTAGGCGGAACTGAGCAAAATTCAGAACTCTTATCGTCAGTTCGTTTTTAAAACTTTAAGAACCTGAAATTCTTTAAGTCTGTATTGGCAGCTCCTTATACAATTTCCCTTATTTCAATTCCTTTACTTTAAATGCTTATATTAACAATTTAATCACTCTTCCACTTAACGATTCTTTTTTTAATTATAGTAAATTTTAAAACTAGAAAAGCTTTCATGTAACTAATTCTAATTCAACCTAAATTCAATGATAAAATAAACTCAATAACTCACAAATTATCACTAATTCAGTTTGTACTTTCCTGCAAAAATTGAGTTAATTTCTTTAGATTATATTGGATATTTTTTATGAACTTTTATTTTTGAGATCATATACTCATCCCTCATTACAGCTATTTTACAATTGTTAATTAATTATTCCACAATCCAAATTATTCTGTATTAGAAGCAGCCATTAGGCAGAAGTCGATGAAATTGAGTGTGTGTCATTATTCATGCAATTATAAAGAAGTAATTATGTCTAAATATTGAATGGATAGCATAGAATTCTATTTTTTGTTGTGTTATGCGATATGCTTTATCGATGCGTTTTTTATTAACTCTGTAACACTTCAAAAATAATAAAATCTGAGTTGCTTCCGAAAATTTTTTCAATCTTTTGAAGGATATTATAAAAAAGTGGGAAGAAATGCGAAATAGAGGTAAAACCCATGCAATATCCATATTTCTCCGTTTTTCTTTCCTTTCATTCCTTTGGAATTATTCAAAGAATTTCAATATATTCCCTACCAAATATATTTTGTTGAAATTGTTTTCATTTGCTAATTATATAATTAATTGCTGTCATGAAGGGATATTTCATCTTCAAATTCAATGTCTACGATTTTAGTACACAACTGTGCTTAATAACTCGGTTTTTCTCAAATTCCAATTTGTTATTACAAACTATCAGATGCTTTACTTATTGTTATAAAGCAATCACAAGATCCTTCTGATCTAGAAAATTTTTTCTAACCAACTTGATTAATTATTCTATATAAATCATTATATTTTACTGATAACTTAATCATCTATGAAACAAATGAAAATTTATTGATTCTAACATATATATTTCTATTTTATTAGTAGTAAACAAGTAAGGTTTTTCTATTTATTTGAAATTTTTATCTTCTATAAGGCCTTTTCAAATTACTCACAGATATGATTAAATGCTTAAAAATTGAATTTGAAGCAAAAAATAAAACAGATTAGGGAATCACTGTTTCGTGGAATGGAAAATTTCATTAAAAATTTAAAAACTTTCCATATCATGGGAATTTGTGAGAATCTCATGGTTCCAGTTTACTTTAAAAAATCCCTTTGTTTATTGTTGAAATGAAGAATTGCGTTTTGTCATTTCTGTAATTTCATTCATTTCTTCAAAGTCAATGCATATTTGTAGCTTTTTACAAATATTAAACGACTATAAAAGATAAGCTAATCAACATGGAGAAAGGAGACTTTTTTCGAAAAGTCTATTTGAAGCTAACTTCAATGAGTAAGCTTTCGAACCTTGCTGGACAATAATTCTAGTCAGCTGTTCAGAATCATAAAAAATGTATGAGATCAGAAATAACGTGTATGTTGAAGTCGAATTTCCGAATGTTTTGAAATCCGACTTACCCATCTATGAATTCATTGGTTCCAATACCATTGGAATTTTTTTTTACAAAACTGTGGCAATTAGTAAAATGTAAAAAAGCCCATTTTATTTCAGTCATTAAAGTAAAAAAGTCAAAATATTTGAAAAAAAATTGTTTAATCTTTTCAAAATCTACAAAAAGAATGAGTTAATTATTTCGAAACCGTTTAAGATAATTACGATTTATTATTCCTTTGTCCTGAGCGATCAAGGTTTTTTTTTTTTGATTTCTCTTTTGTCGATTACACAGCTTTAATTGATGGATATTTTACAGTTCGTTAGGCTGTAATTTAAATGATTTGATAAGGTTGCGGTTCGGAGAAATCCAGATCGCCGAATCGTCTACTTTCAAAACAACAAGTAACAGTGAAATATATCTTTTCCGACGTTAATTCATGGTAAAATAAAAGGATATTTGGTATATAAAGTTAATAGTAAAAAAAGAATCATAGAAAGGATATTGTTTATAATCACTGATCAAAAAACAGATAAATATATCAAATCAATTAACTATAAATATTTGAGGAAAAAGATTTCTATCGCACAGATTTCACAAATGCAAAGACACTTTATTCATTAGAGTATTTTGTATTATAAAGTTATTTCGGATTTAAGATAGCACTATTTTCATTGACAGATTGGTTCATCCCTTTGTTTTAGGCATTGGAGTACTGACTCAAAGTCATTTTTATACATAGCTAAGGTTATTATAGCTTCTTTTAACTTATTAAAAACTTATCGCTTTTCTCGTACCATTTTAACATATTTTTCTTCCCCTTCTCTTTCTCTTCACACAGTTGATTCTTTCACGATACTTTCATGATACCAGAGTATAGCTTGAGACGCATCATTTTTTCAATGCTTTCTTTGGTCTCATGTTATTGACGGGTTTCTCCGATCAGCGTTCGATCAGACCATGAATTTCTTTCATTCCTTCATGAATTTCATCAAATTTCTTTCATAGTAGTTTTGATGGCATTCAAAAATTGAACAATCTAGTCAATTTCATGTCTCAATGAAGACCCTTGCAGATCATTAGGGGCTGCTATATAACTCCAGGAAATTTTTCAATAACTTTTCTGATGACATCATAACGAAAGCTATTGAAAATTTCGACAATCATTCACAATTAATAAATCTTTCATAATGAGTTACATTCTATCGAGAATATGATCGGGAATGGAAGGTAACAGTCGAGAGAGTCATTAAGAGAATACTTCAACAACTAGAATCGAAGTTATAATTGATGATGAATTTCCGACTGAATAAGATTTATCAGCAAAAAGAAGAATCAGAGTAGACAAGAACCTTTCGCACATACTTTAACAAATGATCGCTATCACAAAGATTGTGACTGCAAAAATAATTAAAAATGTGGATCTCAAAAAACTAAACTGAAAAAAAAAAACGAATATCTTTATCCGTTCTAATTGCAGTGCAAAGGTTATTTGTATGCGACGTTTCAAATTTTGCTTTCCTGGCTCGAGCGGTGTAATTTCGGTCTGCCATGAAATGGTTCATTAATTTTATTTTATCGTTTACCGCAAACATTAAATTCTTGTTCCTTCAATAAATACAAACAGAAGGTCTGTTTGTATTTATTGTTTACCATTTCATTTTTCTTGTCGCATAACCCATTCCCCACTTCCTATCAATGTAAAATCATCAATTCCGAGATATTGAGAAATTTTTTGACGGGATAATAAATCGCGAATATTTCTAATTCACTCTAATTGTGAATTGATGAGCAAAGCAGGGAAATAATTTAATGAATGAATGAACAGCTCTTTGATACGAACAGAAATATTTATTCCACAAATTTAAAAGGGTAAGTAGAAAATGAGAACATTATTGTTTTCAATATTATCTTTATTTTCGACATTTATACCATAGCAGTCCAATTTAACCTTATCGGTTATTGCCTTAAATGACTAACCAATAATTGCTTATTATAACCTTGTCAAGATTTTGGTTTCGATCTTATCATGCAATGAACAAAGGAATATAAAATGCTTCAATTTTATCAAACATTACTTGTTTTAACAATAAAAATGAGAATTAGGCAATAATTTAAAAACCCTAAGAATCAATAAAAAGACGGCGTTCAATAAAGAAATTTTTCAAGAATGTTTCCTCAATCTATTACATAAACTATTTTATATTTAAAGTTGCCGAATATATAGAATTAATAAATTTACCCAATTGGCAATTCCATTGTTTAAAATAATTAAAAATAATTTTAAAAATAAATTTTTAACTTATATGCAAACAGTATGAATCTGAAGCTGAATTCAAATTTATTTCACCGCTGAAAAGTAATATGCAAACAAAATTAAATTTTTCCCATTATCTTTCATGTTGTTAATAAAATTATCATTTTGATCCATTCATTACTAACTATCTTTTATCATTAACACTAAACACTTAATTTTAACAATGTTACGAAAAAATGATTTAGCATATGATATTTGCCATATCACACTTTTCATATGTCTGAAAACTTTCGTCAAATATTTACATTTATTTTAATTTTTTTGTTTTCGAGTACTTTTATAAAAATTCATTTTTCCGTTTGACTGTATTGCAAATCAACTTAGAAAAAATGCTTTTTTCTCATAAAATTTTATTGCATATTTCAAATTGTTCATTAACCTTTACTCAGATAAACAGCTGAAAATGTTTTTGCGCAATTGCTTCCGGATAAGAAAGATATTTGTGCTAAATTTTATGAAAATCCCGTTTTCAGATATGCTATTAATTAATTACATCTTCAGCTAATCGTATGGAACCCAATTAATCGTAAAAGGGACGATAGCGCGACGATTGTATTCTCCCAAATTGATCGTTGGGACAGAGAAAAGGTTTTGTGTAAATTTTCTATTCATCATTTACTCGGAAGAAGCCAAATAGCTATGCCGATATCATAATTTTCTAGAAACGATTATAGGCATTATTCTCAATTCTCTTCATTCCAAACAAGCCGATCATTCTAAACAAGCAGACTTCCGGGAGATCGGGAAATCCACTTGTTTAGGATGATCGGGTTGTGTTAGATACTATTGTTAACAAATCTCATTTCAGATAGTATTGTTAACAAATACGAAAAATCCTCATATTGTTATCTTTTTTTTTTTGATTTTTTAAAGTATTTTATAAAAATAATAAACGAAGCAGATTTATAGAAATGTCTTTAAGAAAAACATGAAGATGAGGAGTGTAAATATTTTGATTCAATCCTCTCTTGTTTCTTTCTACTTCATTATGACCACTTCATTGAATTGTTGATTTTCGAACCTTTAATCTTTTTTAGAACGGTGAATGACTTTTGGTTTTTTTCTCGTTGATTCAATAATTTTGATCTTGATATAAAGACGGATTTGAAACGGATTAGAAGAATTTTGAATTTGGATTCAAAATATCTAAATGCATAGGAACTAACAAAGTCAAACAATTAATAATCGCAAGAGAGGTAAATTATGACGAATCATGAAGTTTATGACGGAAATATTCCAAGACATTCTGTTGTTAATGTTATTCATTGAGTTATTAATACATTTCTCATTTTCAAAGAATTCAGAATTCAATAGTAATCATGAAGTGACCAGAATTTAACACATTTCTCATACCTCGCATCATTTATTAGTGGTTTAAAATTTATTTTCAGATACCGACCGATGAGAACTGAGATATCCCTGCTTTACTTTCCACTATCTCAACATATTACTATGTCACCAAATATTTCTGCTCACCACTTTTGGTTTACTGTATAAAGAGTAAAGAAAGTACGCTCTCCAAACTTTTTAATTTCTTGAAGGAAACGAGAATTATTTGATTTTCACGTATATTTACTCCATTTCTCACAAATTTTAGAAAATAAATTAACAAATAACTCGCATTCAATTTTTTAAAACATTTTACTTAGTTTATTTGTAATATGAATTCAATAAAAATGGTTTATAAATTAAAAAGAGCGCAAAATTTTACCGAGTGATTTGAAATTCTTCATTTCAAGGTTAAAGGTCATTCTAATTTTTTGATATGATATACATTTCAGCATTTTTCGGACTGAAAAAATGTACCGATCTTCGCATTCCGATAGTAATGCGACGAAAAGAAATGAAATATCACTTTCACAAAGGATATTCTCATCACTGGTAACTTTTCAATTGTTATTAATTAGATAATAATTATCAGTGAGCGGAAAATCTGCATTGCGAAAATTCTTCCACGGTAACTAAATAACACAAGCTCATTTCAAAAAATGATTTTTAATGAATTATCAATTCATAATGAATAAGATAGCGCTTAAAATTACTAACGTAATTAAACGATTATAAATAACAGCTGATGTTTGGTTCATATCTTTTGGAATTATTTGATATTGTTATTTTTTATAAACTGGAGTAAGTTTCAAGTTGCCACGATCAACGGACAATCAATACCGCAAGAAGAGACAGTCACAGAGACATTTTTCATTTGATACGGTTCAAAGACGAAAATCGACAAAAAAAAAAACAAAATATCGGTCGCTTCGTTCCATGCTATATGGCTTAAATTTGCAACAGTAAGAATTTTTAAAAAACAAACTTAAAATCAAAAATTTAATGTAAAAGTCGGAGATTTTCGAATGTCATTATATTGCTATTACCTTTTATTTATCAGTTTAGCCTGGAGTTTCTGTTCTAGATAACCTAAAACAATCAATCCTTTCCTTTCCTTTACTTCTCGCTCATTTGGAACATTACACCATTTATTATTGATAATACAAATTTATTTTAAATTAAAAAAAATCATATACTGAAAAATATGAGATGAGAAATATTACATGACATAGGCAAAATTACAGTTATACATTTCTTTAGTCTTTTCCTAAGCTAATCCGTTCATTCAACGAATTACTTGCATGCTTCAATCTGTAACCAAATGAATTTACTGTTGAATGGTATAATGATTGTGCATTCATAGCTAAAATTGTACTTTTAAATTTAAATATTCGTCGTCTTTGCAGAACTTTTCGAGCAATTACGGAACTTGGAAGAAATTAATTAAATGAATTATTTTGAATGAAAAAAAAATAGTTAATATCCTCTAACATCCCTTTCATATCGTTTGCTTATTGCAACCTTAGCCCATTCATTCCACTTTTCGATGTATTATTAATATGAATGATATAAGCATCCGTATCAGCACTAACTGTACTTTCAATTGTTCTATATTCAGCACTTATAATAATCGTCATGCTAGTCCCTTTTTTGCTTCATTTATGATGAATTTTCCAACCATATGCGTTGAGGAAAATGATACTCTTCAACGGTTGGCAACAACAACTGCTTCTTCTTTCATTGTGTAAATAAACAATTTCCTTTAATGCCCGTAATGTAAACAAATAATTTTCTTCGCCGCTCCGTAACTTCCGCAATTTATTCTCATTTTTAAAGCAGAAAAGGAAAGAGGAAGGGAGGAATCGCGGCAAAACTAGAAGCAGTGATTACTTATCTTGGCTTATTTTCTTGACCATACATTTTTAATATTAACTAAACTCTTTAGTTTATAATAATATCGCTATCAATTAGAATTCATTGCAATTGTTAATGGATAAATTAGGGAAACAACAAAATCTTTTACTCATCCAAAATATCATTAATTCATTAATTCTGCAAATTAATATGTAAATACTATCTGGCATACGCATTCTATTCAAAGAGTGTTGTTTTTTTACCGTAAACAAATGGTTATTTTTTGTTTACTTCAGGGAAAAGGAAGAAGCTAAACGAATGAAATTACTGAAACGAGAAAAAGGTAAGTCATTTGTTGGAGGCATTCATTTAAATATTTTATAGCTCATTTTGTTTTCTAATTAAAATAAATAAATGAAATATTTATTATTTCAATAGAATACTTCAATTTATGCTTATTTTTAATATGTCTTAGTGCTTTACATAATAGATTGTTATGAAGTTGAAATTAAACTGATTGACTGATCGATTTTATCTAAATTTAATTTTGTTTCTAATTTTGACTGAATAAAAAAACATCATTTTGAGATTTTCGGAGTGTGAACATTACTTACTATGAGAATCGAAGTATATTGTTTTGATATATACAAGTCAACAAATTTAGTGTTGATATCATCTTATCTTATCGGATCTCTTCTTTCTCATCCATCGAAAATTCCCTTTAATTTCCTTTGATTTTAATAAATTTTTTTTCTGTGTTCTTCACTTGCTAAGAAACTGTGGAAAATTAAAATATGCTTGAGGTCATTTATTTCTGATACCTCTCTTTCGTTATCTCCATTATGGAATTAAAATGTTACTAACTTACATGACAATTTATTTCACAAACATTTTTTAAATTTTATTGCAATACTTTTAGGATAGAATGGAATATTTAATTCAAAGCTCTTATGAATCTAAAAGCTGCGAAAAATAAAAATATAGTTATTCATCTCAAATATATTAATAAGTTTAAAAACATATAACTTATGATTAATATTTGTAATTACTCAAATAAACTGGAATGCTTTTTTTAATCACTGTTTGGTGAAACTATTTAAACGTTTATGTAAACTATTCATATATTATCCCCAAATGCTACAATCATTACTAATATTATTATAAGAAATTTGTCAAGTTTTCAGTCTAAGCCGAATTTCAAGTGTTGATTGAAACTCCTAGTAATTAAACGAATCATGGAAAAACATTTGTTATTTTTACAAGTATTAGTAATTAAAAGTTGATTACTGATAATACTTAGCATTCACTTTTTTTTTTAAATTGGCCAAAAAACATAAGAGACTAAGCTGTTTTCACTCAAATTATAGGAATGAATGGAAATAAGTTTTACTTGTGTGTATTTCTCTTTCTCTCTCTTTATCTCTCTGTGTACGCATGTATGCATGTGTTTTTTATGAACAAACACTTTATTAAGCCTATCCAAAATAAATTTTACGGATTTCTTTCCACAAATGCCTTAAAGTACCTTAGTTCTATTGCTTTTTTTAGTTTCAAAAATCTCTTTCATCAGTGGGCTTTTATTGATCTTTTTAAGATTTTTTTGAAATTTCAAAAGATTTCTACAAAAAGAGATCAATTTAAAGTTTGAATTTTACTGTTCTTAAAAAAATAGTAGGAATTTTTTTTCGGCGAATACTCACAAATGCAAAATAGTCTGTGGCTGAAAAATTTGTTCGAGAATGGATTTCTGGAATTGCAAATACTGCAGATATCTTAAATATATTCAACCTATGCAAAACTGTTTCAAGGAAAGTTCATTTTACAACTTTCAATAACAAAAATATATTTTTTAAAAGCGTTATTTATTTATAGTTTAGATCTTGTGTTCAATGCAATTTTTAATTGCTATGAATTAAAGAGATATGATGATATAAGAAAGATCTAGTGCATCACGATTGGTTCCTTTGAATATTCATCACATTTATCACCTCTAACTTATGAACAGAGATTTTAACTATACTGTTGATGATAAGTTAGAGAAAAAAATAACGCGCTAATAAATATGAACAATATAGTCAAAATAATATAAAATCAGGATTAAGAATTGAGACAAAATTCTTTAATTCTTTATCTCATTCTAATAAATATTAAATCCGTTAGGAAAAGAAGTTGTTGACTATCTTCGATATGATCAATTTACATCCGTTCTAAACATTATAGAAGAACATTTATAGTTGAAACTCAATCTTCGTAACACAAATGAAATAATTGAATAATGTGAGATTAATTAATCATTTTTATGATGTTTTGAAAAATTTTTTTTGTTTCATTTAATTAGATAATGCAAATCTATAAGCTGCTCAGGAAAAATAATGAAATCCAAATCTCATATGTTCTGAGAAATTAAACAAGCAATTCCTCGTCAGAAGCTACCCAATTAGCTTCTATTATCATGGAAGAGGCATGTCACTGTAATTCTATTGAAATATAAAATATTTGAAAATTAATTTTAAAATATAATTTTTCTTTTTTCCTAGCACATTAATTAAATTTGTTATTATTCCCATATGGGAAATAAGTGAAAGGAATTAAATTTTAGGATGAATTAATCCAATTTATGTGCCATATACAGCATTTTATAATTAAAAAATAATGCAGAAGATTTCACATGGCGCTGCCATTCTACCACTTTTCCATGTCACCGGTAGGTTATAACGCTTAACTTTTTGTAAATTCTAAATTCCAGAAATTTGATGAGATTATTCGGTATTTCGAAATGAATATTTTATTTTGGAAATAGAACGATATGGATAACATTAGCGTGCTGCAAATTGGACAGTACAATAAACAGCCTAATATTACGTGTGCGAGATTTTCATTTCAGTCTATTTACAAATTTAATTTAAACTCTTAGCGTTAGCAATTAGAACAGTTGCAATGTACATTGTTCGATGATGAATATTATAATTAATTTTTAGTAAAAAGTTTCAGATTGGTTTATTATGCATGAAATCTCTTCAAAATGTTGAAATACATGATAAAACTATCTTTTTCAAAAAATGCTGACATTCTGACGAGTAGGAGAAAAATATTTCCGTTTATGTCAACAAAACCTTTCTCTACTTCTTCAAGCTAGTAAATGTGCAATTAGCGGTACCGAAAGCAGTCAGTCAAGAGAGTCGATTGTACTAGTCGAAATGATTTTTTGATTTTGAATTAAGACATTACTGGAAAGAAATGTTTCAGCAAATTATAAAGTGCATCGGCATTATCTGATGATGCCTGTGATACAGTAGAAATGCATCTTGTGAGTAGAACAGGTAAGTGTTTACCAGGAAGTTTTGAATAATTTATTTTCATTTTTCCAGTATTAAAATTACAATTTTATTGTTGATTTAAAATTAATTATTAAATATAATGGAAGCATAAAATTTATTCATTCATATCTCGCGTTTCGAATATGATAATACCATTTCAATTCCCTATTCTGTGAGAGAGAAAGATGGAGAAAGAGAGAGGGAAAGGAGATATATTATAAATTATGTTATAGATTTGCTGATTATCATTATCTTATTATTCATCTCCTATAATTAAATTATTTGTTATACTAAGAAAATCTCTAAATTTTTCTTTTAATTTATTAATTATAATTGATGCTCATTATTACTATCATTATATTCTACTATCAGATCACTTATGCCTGTTATCTGCTATCTTTAATTTTCACGTCTCACTTGGTGGAGGGAAAATTTTCAAAAGAGCTATGAAAAAAAATTATCTTTAAAAGTTTTCGCAACTGTAGGGTATCAAGCCTTGATAGAAATTACAGAAAAATATAAAAAGCACCTTTAGAACGTATTCAAAATACGTAGATGTAGCTTGCATGAGAATTCTTCGCGAGAGAAAGCAGACTGATCAAATAAAATTTGATTTTTCAAAAAGTTTGCTGAGTAAATTATCGGAAATATCACTCCACGAGTTCGTAGAATGAATCTGAACGGCTCAAAACTCGAACGATTTTTTTCCAACTGTAACTCGTAAATTATGAACAGGGCAAAAGAGATAAATTTTTTCAAGTAGGATGTTGGAGGGAAAAATTATAAAGAGCGGTGGACGAAGGAAAGGACAGAGAAAAGTTCAACAGTGTGATAAGTGAAGATAAGGAAGGACAGCTGATCAGGATGGCAAATGTTAGCGGCGTGATAACAGAAACTGTGCAATTGTTCAGTTCATGAACTTACCTCAGGTCTTTTTGTTAGAGGACCGAGTAATACATCAAGCAGGGAGATGAAGAAAAAGAAGTGAAAGAGTGCTAGAAGAATGCTAGAAGAGTGAAGAAGAAAAAAGTCTTTCACTTCCGTTCTTTAGCCCTTTCTCTCCTCAATTTCGATATCTCTCAGACTCTCTAACTTGTTAGTTTTAAACTCCCCACTCTATTTTCATCTCTCTTAATCCTTAGACCCACCTGTTTTTGAATCCTGCTTACGGCTTTCCTGTTCTTTCGTAAGCTCGTAAATTTGTACCTCAGTCCTTTTCCACATTATATTTTCAATATTATCTCCCTTTCAATCCTTAATCCATTCAGTATTCTATTATGTATTAGTTGATGTTTCTCATCACATTATTCTGGTTTCCAGAATCCATCTTGATGGGAAAGCATGAAGTTGAAATAACTCTTCTCATTCTCCCAGCGTATGAGCGATTCCATCAGTTCTCGGAAATTGGATGATATTTGCATAGAAATATTTTTCAACTTTAATCGTTCTTCATCGTTTGCCATGGAGTCCACTCTTTTTTACATCTAATTTATTTATAAATTGCTATTAATTACTATTATTATTTATCCTTTTTACTAGCAATAATTGAATGATAACTTTTCCGATTTCACCATGGAATTGGAAGAGTTGACCGGACTGGAACAATCCGTCCGGGATGTTCTCTGGTGGAATAGTTTTTCTCTTCCACTGTTCCTTCTTTTCAAATCATCTGTTCTCTTCCCATCGGTGCTATTTCTGCCCTACCCACTTTTGTCTGCTACACAACAAAAAATCCCACCCGATCGCCCAAAGCCCACACTATCTGTAGGTCCTGGCGGTCAAAGACGTGATGAAATCAATACTAGTAAAAAAACAATAAAAGATAATGACAATAATTACGATAAATTAACCTTTTAATCAGTAAAAGTATTTAGCTGCTATTAAATGATGTAAAATAGAAAACATTTAGCGATGCGGTAATGTCATAAAATGTTTTGTTAGTTTTATCAGTCTTATCGTTACATCTTTTAAACTAATTTTTGAAAGTATGCACACCATTTCAAGTAAAATAAAGGTAAAAGACTGTTTAACTTTACTTTTCAATTTTTCCCATATGAATTTCTAGATTTTTCTATGATCTTATTGAAATCTGATCAAAATTTAAACTTTTTTGATAATGTAAGCCTTAAAAACAGGAAAAAGAAGCTCTCCAGCTGAGGAAATTGAAGTTATTCTTTGTCCTTTTTTGGGAGCATCACAAAATCCCATTGTTTTTTGGCACTGTCTCAGAAAACGAAACAATTATTAGTACTATCTTCCAGCTATGTCTGTCTGAAATGTCAGAAGTAGCCCTAAATACATTCAAGTAAGGTTCTTAGGTACTCACTCATCATTGCTTGAAAAATCATATTCTACAGCAATAATGCATCTTTCAAAATATTCTGATATAAATAAATTGAGTCCATGCAATTGCATTTTCCAAATTTGCTTCCACCAATTGAGTTTTCGAAATTCGTATCCCGACAATTGAATTCACGAAATTCGTTTGTTGATAATCGAATTTGCCTGTTAAATATTAATTCTCTTTGATTACAACAGTGCCAGAGTTCTACTACCAATTCATCACAATTGGATGTAAACGAGAAAACTTCAGCACAAGCTTTAAGCCATCATCCTTAAAAAGAAATAAACATCGATTTCAAAAAGCAGCTTATTTATTAGCTTATTTTCAGCGACAAAAAAGTCGTGTCCAATATTCCATCTCCTGCTTCATTATCTGTTAAAGTTTGTACGTACTATCTTTGCCATCGTTTAATGACTTTTAGTTATTAGATTCAGATACAGTCTCATTATGTATCAATACGATATTTATTATATTTCTATTTCGTTTATAGCAACTGCAATTTCCTCTTATTACGAATCTGAAAGATTTACAACGATCACAAGATATGTCTTGTGTTGTAAAGATCTATTTGATCTGTTTTCGACAATCAAAAAAATAAATAAACTGTTTTTAAATTTATATTTCATTGAATTCTTTGTCTGATTCTGTTTTCTGAAAGCAAATGATGGCGATGGCACCAGAAGTTTCAATAGATAAAACTTCCATTGCACCAGAAGCTTCAGAATATCAACGCCGCAAAAATGGCAAAAAACAACAGAGACAACCGTCTCAAAAACCGCAATATCTACAATTACCACAGCAGAGTTCCTCATCCTCTGATTACTATCATTATTATCAAAACGATTCAGATTATCGGAATGCTTCTCCATCCAAGCAACAGTCAGCCTCATCATCATTCACATTACCTTCACCGAAATTGAAATTTCGTGAATCGTTACGTGATTTATACGTACCCAAATTTTGGTTTAACTTGCGAAAATCAGCTTCTGAAATAAGTTTAGTATTAGAAGCAATGCGTTATGGACCTACATCTTCCTACTTACAAACGTACGGCGTACCATCTATACCAGGTAATAAGATCATTACAGTTGGTAGTGGTGGCACTTCCAAACCGATCCGCGGTTCAGCAGTGAAAAGGCGAAAACTCTGTAATGCATTAATTACTTGGCAAAATTATTCACCGCATCATCTCAACAAACAAATACGATATGGTAATTCGTTAAACCCCTTCTTCTCTTTTATAATTTTCATCCCTCCAAAACTTTCTCGGATACTGTTATCAAAGATAAATAATTTTTTTTCCTTCAGTACTTTAATTTATCAAAGAACATAACCTTCTATATGATATCACAAGGAGTTTATTTCTAAAATCTTTTCTCATTAATTATTGTTAATATCCAATTCTTTTAATTCCATTCTTTTTCAATTTTTCCGTTAATAATTATCTTCCATGAAAAAATTTCAAGTTTTTTTTCCAGTTTACTTACTAAATTTGTTATTTATGCAAAAGAGAATATTTACATAGCGTTGGAAGTTAATGGCACTATAATACATAGTTATATGCCAAGTTTTGCCAAATTTTAACATCTTTTATCAGTGGAACAGTTGTTGTTGGCGCAGATTGATGCTTGGTGAAAGCTTTACAATTCAAAACCTTCTTCATTTCAGACAATCATTATGCTCCTCTTCACTGTGCTACGACATTTATTGGATATGTTTATGTAGCAGAAATGACCTAATATATATCATTAGCAGGAAATTAAGAGATTGGTGTAAGATATTAATTATTGACTAGGCTTTGCTTACCATTTAATTTCTTATTAACCAGAATAGTATAATGTTCTAATTATCGGTAGCTCAAAATGAAGTTATTAAGTAATAAGTAGTTGAAAGAGGCGAAAGGAATCATTAAATTGATAGTGAAATTAAAATGGAACGAAGAATGATGATTCTGTGGAATTTCATGTTCCATATCTTACTGATTTCTTCAGTCTTATCTTTTTATAATAGTTAAATTAATTTTCATTAATAATTGTTCCTAAAATGATAGATATAGTAGGCTCAATTCCATCTTTTTTATAAACTGAAACTTATTTCTTAAATTGACTCCTATTTTTCATACATTTATAATATAATTGATTTCTTTCATTCCAACCGCAAATTAATATCTTTTTTGTATCTAAAGTGAGGCATACAATGTGAGGTTAGATTAATTTTCGGAAGACAAAAATATTGTTAATATAAGTTGCAGTATTTATGAAAGTAAAACGGTTAGAGAAGCGGAAGTTTAGAAAGCCCACTGCTAATAGTCCATTTAATGTAGTCTATCGATCATTCACTGCTGATATCATTTTGCACGTCATTCACGTTGCTGTCAGTTTTCAGATTCTTATAATAATTTCAGAAAGATTGTCGGAAGCAGTTTGGCTAATTCTAATTTGTACATAGGATAAAAGGAGAGAACGTATTTTAGCATTCTTGCAGCTTGAGCAAATTACGATAAAAATTTTTGATCGGATGAAATGACTAATTGGAAAATTTATGCTGCAGAAAAATTCCATAGAAAAATGAATAGCTTTCTTTTAATTAATAAAATTGACGAGTAAGAATTACAAATGTTTTCAAATCATTGCTCTCTCGTCTCAAAGATGTTCATCTTGCATTATGCATTATCGCTGGTCAGAATTCTTCATTCACGAAAAATCATCCTTAATTCTTAACTTTTTAATCGGTAATTTATGTGCTGTAATCAATTTGTGTGTCTTTATTAAAAAAATTTACTTATTCAAGAAAAGGGCAAGACTGCAGGAGCTAAGAGAATAATTTGCATTTATAAGTTTAATAAATTCGGAATGCTATGTTTATTTGGTGTTAACATATAAAAAGTTTTTCATCTTTCCAGAAGATAGAATTTGATAATCATTATGATCATGGAGCTATTATATCAGTAAACAATGTGTTAACTTATTTTTGAAAACTGGAAGTATTAAAAAGCAAAAGTTTAAGAGTTTAAAATCTTGCAGAAAATATATTAGACGGGCGAAAAATAAAAGAACTGTAGATATCCAGATAAAAAGTCTCAGAGAATGAAAAGTTGAATGAGATAATTTATTTTAGATATAAATTTTTGGAAGCATTATAAAATGAATTGATTATTCATCTAAGCAGGAAAACCTATTGTTTTTATAAAATAGATCATGATTTGATTATTTCGTTTTCCATGTCATTCAGCTATAATTTCTAATTAATTATAATAAATTTTCGGAAGAGAAGAAAATTCAATGAAAAATAGCTGTCGTTTTTTAATAGGAAATTTCTCTACAAAACTTCACTAAATTGCCTGAATAAAAAGGCTAAGACTCCTGCAGGATATGTTGCACTTTTATATCATTATTGCATTTATACTTGTGTATCCGTGTAATCTGAAGATTTATCTAGTTTGCTTAATTAATTATTATTCGTTTTAGGTCCAGTGAAATTACATTCAATATATTTTTAGGTCTTTTCATTGCAGCTTTTAAATGCAAAAATATTTCTATATTCTACTTGACCAAAGATTTACGAAACAGTTTACAATTTGATTATTTCATTTCCACTTTAAATGAGCTATAGTGTCTAACTGATTAGCGAAAATTTTTCTGAAGAGAAGAAAAAGGCGAAATCTTTGATCTTTTAAAATTTCTAAAATAATTTCAAATCTTCATTTTGAAAGTAACTTTGCATAAATCAAACATAAAACTAATTAATTACAATTTTTGCATTTACTTCTTTATTAGTTAAATTTTACACACATACTGGTATTTCATACCTCACTAATTGAATATCGCTTCTATTTTATCGAACAAAGCTTTTATTGCAAATATTCTGCCAGTTGTACTTGTTGCGGATATTTCAGTAGTGGACGTTTTAATCCACTGAATTACTTTTGTATACAAGTGGAAGTATTGATTGATTTCATGTTCACGCAAACTTGACGAATTAATAAAAAATGAACTGATATAGCTATTCATCACTTTTATAGCATGCTCGAAGATTTTTATTCCACTTTTGAACAGTGTAAGTGGTATTGATTGAAATTCACTTAATTTTCAGATAAATAACTTACATAGATATATCCGTAAGCTCTACCAGTGGCAAAAATTAAAGATCACTGAAAGAGAGGAAAGTAAATGACTCGAATTACAACGATTAAATTATTCATTAATACTTTCTACATGGAGGATAAAAAAGGGAACGAAAATATTAATTAATAGTTAAAATAACTTTGGCCAATTATGAAAGTTCTGCTTAAGCAAAGATTATTTAAGTCAACAATGAAAGCAAACTGCTACATGAAACTGAAGGAGAAATATTTCATGAAAGTATAATTTCTGCTTACGGAAGTCTTCCTGAAAGTTCCATCTCAAGTCATATCTACTCGAATATATTTCCAGATCGTAAATTTCTCATTTTTTTCAGTATTTCATAATTAATTCATTTTTTATAAAATAAACAAAATTTTAAATGCCAGGCAAAGAATAAGGGAATTTTCGATATATATTTGAATTCATTGCTAGGAGCATTTTTGCAAGAGTTCAAAATATTTTTATAGCATTGCCTTAATTTCCGACTTCCTCTTCTCAGAAATAAAATTAATATTCAAGTTATAAAGGAAATGAATTTGCTAGATCGATCAAATCACATACATATTATTTTATATTCCTCTGATAGCACTATTTCAGGCATTTCCTACACTCATTTTAGAACTTTTGGTTTAAATTTATTATTAATTTTTAATCATTAAGCATCTGTGAATTCAGTGAAACGATACTTTAAAATATATTTCGTTTGTTTACAAAAAACGGGTAACAACGATTGTTACGTCATTATCAACCATTGTTCGTCACTGCAAATTATGAAATATAATATTTCAAACATTATGAAATTTATATTGAAATAAAATCGCTATATAAACGACTAAAGCATGCATTCTTCAAGCTGATCTTTCTGTAATAATTAGAAATTCATTTTGATAACAGTCAGCTTTCACATCAATAATTTAAACAATAGCATTTTCAAAAAAAGAAAAAAAAATTTCTTTTGTATCATGACGAAATGGGGGAGATTACCGATTAATTTTTAAATCTCAGAGTTTATCAAATGAAGTTTCTATAAATAAATAAAAATTATCAATGAGGAAAGATATTGAAGAAGAAATTTTTCTTTTCTTATTAATAATAAATCGCTATTAAAAAGTTCAGAATCTCGTTCCTTTTAGTAATAGCTGGCAATTGTGTTTCTTCATAGTATTCTCTTGCAGTTGCTTTCAGTTTCTGATGAAAACTTTTCCTCACTCATTCCCATGTTTACCATTGCAATTTTCGTAAAGATTTTACACCAACAATCAATTTTCCCCACTTTTTCAAAATTGGGTAATTATTTAGAAAGCAGAAAACATGTTTTCCAGAGCAGAAATTTATTGTATTCCTTTTGGTCCTTTTACCCCTTTCTTCAAAATTCATTTATTTAATTGTGAGAAATTGGTTGCTCCTTCTAATTACTTCAAATGGTATATATGCAATTATTATTTCAGCCGCTGAAGAATTAGTTTGAAATTTTTAAGAAATTTTTGATGATTTAAATTTTTTGCCATATTATATCGCTCAGAGTTTTTATTCTACTTCTACTTATCTACTTAGACTACATCTACTTCGAATTTAAAAACTTATCAATTCCGAAATCGACATGTTTTTTTACTATTTGTATTAAATAAATAAAAATAAAAGAGAACTTGATTTATTTCTCTCAAAAGTTTGCTAAATTTTTAATTTGCCAGTTTTTTCTATTTTTAAGTGATCGAAAACTTAATAGAAAATCGCGCTAATGTAAAGCCCCGAAAAATTTTTCATTGTTTAAAAGAATTTCCACATTACATAAAAGATTTGTCTATGTAAAACTAAAAACTAAGTTAAAAGATTTTATTTAAATCAAAAGGAATTCGTTTCGGATTGAATTGATTTCAGTACAAGAAGAAAAAGCAATGCAAGCAGCACCATCAGCGCCCATTGATGAATCCAAATTTATTGCATATGTCACCGAACGACGAAAAAAGAGGATTTTGTTTAAAGGCGAATATATTGTGAGTTTCTTGAAACGGAATACTGCAAAGCAAAAAGCGCATTGTCATCCCTTTGTTGATTTATAAGCAAATTAGTTGCAAGTTATTGAAAAGATTTACCTTGCAAAACCTGATTTCTTACTATCTTCCCTCGAATAGATGATATAAACTTCATGTCTTATGGTTCTTCATAATTTGTAGATGATATTACGTTCGGTGGATCCTGTCAAATGTCGATGTGATGTCGGTTTGACAATGGAGAGTCGAAATCAATTTCCTGATACATTGCCATATGATTACAATCGTGTCATATTACGTAAACTTCCCGGTGACAAAAATTCACATTATGCTAATGCTAGCTATGTTAATGTTAGTTTTTAATTTCAACAAATCTCGTCTGATAACTGTATTTTTGTTTTAGAATATTGTAATTTTTAAATTAAAATGAAAAATTTTACACTGAAGTGAAATTTTAATGGAAAAGCTCTTTTTTTAAAATATCTTTTACTAAGGTTTGCAGCCTGTTCTCAATTTAATTTTTCGGCATTATTCCAAGTTTTCTTCGATTTAAACTGATTATATAAAAAAGATAAATTTTCTGGTGAAGCTTTTCGATGAACTGTGATTTTTTCAAGTAATTTTCACAGCAAACTTTCAAATTATTCCATTCCGGAGAAGCGGAACAGAACATAGTAACAACATCTTGAGAATTGCCAACACTCGTTGATTTTCTTGTTTAAATCAGACATCTGGAACACTTGGAATGTTTCCTTCAACACAGTCTTCCCATGCTCCTTCCTGCTCTTTGAAAAACGAAAATTGAAAACAAAATAAATGAAGGTGCTTTGAAAGTATCAAAAAGTGGCATGAAGTGAATGAAAGCGAAACTGAATGAAAGCATGAAAGTAAAAACTTTCTCACAAAATAACCGAGTAATTGATATCATTTTCTCACTTATTATTTCAGAGTTGGTTACGAGAAAAAGCTTATGTTGTGACGCAGGCTGTCAGGACCAAACCCGCAATAGCGGAATTTTGGCGATTAATTTGGGAGCTTGGGTCAAATTGTATTGTTATGTTAACTAAAGTTTTTGATTTTATGCGGGTTAGTTTACATTTAATAATTCTGCGAGTAAATTGATTGAGATAATTTCGAAGTTGGTCAAATTATTAAGTGATTGTAATAGATTAAGACCGATTCATTTTTCGGCATTAATTATTGATACGCGTTTTAGCTTATTTTAAAATTTCCATGAAGTGTTAACGCTTAAATAATCGTACCAAATCTTTTTTTAATAAATATTATTGTAGGTAATGTGTCTTCAATATTGGCCAGCTACTTCTAGCGAATATGGCCAAATCGAAGTAGAAACATTGGAGACCAAAAGTTACGCTCACTTTGTAAGTACTGCATGTTTTAATTATTTTCAAGTTATCTTCATATTCCATTTCAAAGTCTGATTTACTGAAAGTTTCATTATTATTAGGCTGTAACTATATCATTTTTCATAAATAGAAAAAAATTTAATAGAAGATCGGATTTATAGATCATTCGTACATTACGGTTATCAAGGGTGGATCCGGATGTGGGTCAGCAAACCCGTGTGATTAAACATTTTCACTTTACTGAATGGGAGTTGGATAGTTTGCCTTACATTAGCGCTTTTATTGAATTACGTCGGCGAGTACGACAATATACCGATAAATTTCGTGCTGACGCACCAATTGTTGTACATTGCAGGTTTGTTTATTCCCACGCATTTTGATATCAAAATCTTGAAACTGCTTGTTAATCTAGAATTTGGGAGAAGTATCAGGTACTGCTACAATTTCTAAGATTGCAGATTTTAATCTTTCAAATAAAAAGATGAAATGCGTAATTGAGATTTCTTCTGTGTCTTTTCTAAAATGTCATATTTTGAAGAAATGTGTATCATCATAATTACTGAGATTATTTTCGATTCTTTTCTACAAAGTACATTGAGACTGATCGCAAATAAGTCTGGAACATGAAGACGGTATTGTTGCCAGCGGATTTCTGACTGTATCGTTTAAGTCTTTTATCAAATCTTTCACCCAAAATGATACCTAAAAAACAAGCTTTCACATGTTATATTTGCTATTCTCACCGATACATCGGAATAAAAAAAACTAATTCTCTCATGATTTGAAAATGCTCCTTTATTTTTGTATTTGCATACAAAATTTGATTTAAAAGTGAGAAAAGAGAGGAGAAATTTCATAAGATGAAAACGGTGAAAGAAAAGAATTTTTCATCACTTATAAATTTACAATATTAACTTTAAAATTACTAATTTTTTTCAAAAAAGTTAAAATTTAGAAAATTTGATACGATAAAGTTGAAAGTTTTTGAAATTACCTGTTGGCTTGTGTAATTCATAATAAAATGAGCGGCTTGTCTGCCATATTCATTAGCACAGTGCCGAATGAGTGCATTTGTTGTACATTCAATATCACATATCAGCAAACGGCATCGATTTGCACTTCCTGAAAATGAAGTTTACTTTTATCTTCAAAGAAATTTTTTCTGAAAAATATTTTCATAACTTTTTAATTCGTTCAGAAAGATAAAGAAATAAGTTGAATTGAACTTACCAATAACTGTATTATCAATATTATAAGGACCACATCTTTTTGCGCCACATTCGCGCTTTAATACTGGGATAACATGTTTATAGCAGGGTAATAAATAAGTCATCTGAATATGAATCATTCGAATAATTTCAGAATCATCTTTATAATTAATTTACAGATAGTGAAAAAGATTATAGAAATGACTTTATCCGAGATTTCTTGCTAACTTACTCGATTTTAAGCTTGTTAAGCGGTGTCCTTCCAAAAGAAAAAAGGAGACAGTAATCATAATGTTGCCATTTACTTTAAACTATTAGTATATAGAAGGAATTTGTTAGATTCAAATGAATAATTTGACGTATAAAATATTCTTTCTGTGTTTATTATCTATAATTTTTTTTATTTTTCGAATGCTAATAATTATCCTATATCTTTCTTTAAAAGAAACAATTCACCTCCTGATAATGATCCTTGCAAATGAAATCATTCATATTGAATTTTACCCTAAAACCACATTCGCGTATGCACAAACTATGCTGATCATCCAAGCGACAAAATAATTTGAGATCACTTTCATCAATTACTGGTGGTACATTGATACTGCCAAATGCCATATGTAGCTAAAGATAATTTGCTGGGGAGTAATCCCAATGGGTATTCTTCTTTTTCCCCTTCATAACTGTAATCATTTATTTCATTTCCGTTCTGTAAAAGAATAATTCTTAATTACCACTAAAATAAAGCAATAGATATTGATCTGCGTGCATAAAATTGCCATCAGAATACCTTGACCATGTCAAAACCAAGTCGTAAATTTTCGTTACATTTATTCTGACATATTTTATCTTTTAATTGAATCGGATTCGCCATCCTGAATAGTTGCCATCGAATGCGTTGCTCTTCCTCCTCCGCCAGATTCGATTCGATTCGTGCTAGATCAAACGCTCGTTTACTTCTAATGATCTTCTGGGGCAATAACTCTAGAAATTGTTCCGTTTAATTAAAATCGTTATTCACTTCTTCAAAAAATATATGGGACTTATTTTTAAGTATAGAAGTTATTTTGGTTACTTTTCTTCTACAAAAATTATAGAAATAAATATGAAAAAATAATTGATATTGAAAATTGCATTAGTTCAGGAATCTTTTCAAATATTAAAAATTTGAAGCTTAAAAATAAGTGAAGAAAGGGTGTCTTTTATATACTCGTAAATTAATATTAATGTAATTTTAAACTCTTCAAATTAAATCTTTAAAATTTCGAATTTTTGTCATGTCTAATGTTATCTTATAGCTTAATCAGTTTGCAGTTTAAAGGTTTAATATATTCTAATTAAAAAATCATTGCTTCCTTGCTTTATGTTATTAATATGAAACGTAAAATAGATTAAGCTTTCATCAAGCCTTCCCTCGGTTTCTCATACTTGTCTTCTTTCTTTCTGTAAATCAGTTCACTGCAATTGCTAAATGTAACAATATCTCTACACTGATGGAATAAATTGCATATTCAGATCGAATTTTCGATACTGATACGTTTGTTAAGATCAGTGAGAAGTGTCGGGTGAATCGTATGAAAATAATTTGAAAATATTTAGATCTCAGTGATTATTCATTCTAACCGTTCTTTTTGTATGGTACTAATTTTCTGCTTTTATAAAAACCACTTATCAAAAAAATAATTTGCTGAAATTCGTGCGTCGAAATTTTGTTTCATTTCAATTAAATAGAACGAATTATTATCATGGAAATGATAATAGTTCCTGCCTTTTGTGAAAGCAGTGAAATGCAGGAAGAATGTAAGCAAATATTGGTAGTGCAGAGAATTCATTCCAGCAAATACTTTCAATTAAACTGTTTTTAGTAACAGTTCATAGCCATACCATTTTCGCTTTCTTTTCTCAACACTATTTATATAGTTTGTTTAGAATCATTAATACCTAAAAAAATGTCATTTTTAAAAATTATAAATCAATGCACGTTTAAGGGAGAAGACTGCATTATAGAGAATAAGTAAAGATTACCTGGAATCTGAAGGAAATCGCAGAGAAGACTTGCGGTGAAATTTTATAGAAATAATTTATGTTCGATGGACTTCGTCTTAGAAATTAAAATTTATATTTAAGTGAGAAAAGTTATAATCCAACAACGATTGTTTAGATTATCTGAATAGACAAGATGTCGAGAAATTTGATAATGGAATAAGGCAGCTTTACACTTTATTTAAATTATTTGAGATTTGAAATTTCAAGTATTGGTAATTTTAATTCACGTAATTTTTCTTATTCATCAGTTCCTTGTGTTAAGCTCACATTACATGAAACTTAATTCTTAATGCCACAAATTATTCTGTTACATATGCATAATTCTTCAAGGACATGTTTTTTGTACTTATTTGAAGCGATCTTTAAGTTTATAGGAATGAATTGTGCCATTGATAGATTTTGCTTCACGATTATAGCAACGCTATTACTAATGACATATTTCTACATATTTTTAGGGAATCCACTCTCTCATTATTTCATTTGAAACATAACTTATTTTGTATTTATTTATTAATTCCTCATAGTAATTGGAATCGGCGAAGATAAGATAAAATTAAAGTGTTGAAATTTTCTTGAAATTTTAAATAATTAGTGAAATTCATTTTTGTATCTGTTAAAATCTACATCAAATATTCTCTACTTCTAAGAACTGAAATACGGCGGATGACTTTTCTCCTTTTACAGAGAATTATAAAATAATCTATAAAAAATCTGTTTAATTAGTGGCACTTTTTGATGAAAGCAGCATGAAAAAATAAATGTTAATGATTGGGAACAAAATTTAAAATGAAAATTCGGTTATCTTTAATGATTCATAAGACAAAAAATAATTTCTTGTCTTCTCGCCAATAACTTTCTTCTCTGTCATTATTTTGTTGCATAACTTCGTTCGATAAAAAAAACTATGATAAATTAATAAGAAAAAAAGATAAGAGGAATGAAAAGAAATGGAAATCAAGAAATAGATTACTACATATTTCTTCATCAATATGTGATACCGAATGATGATAAAATTTATGACAAAATAGCTTACAGATAGAAAGAAAGAGAAATAATAAAAGAAGGAGAAAATAATTTTTGTTTTCCTAAGCGCTATTTTCATGAACGTGCGTTATTGGTTTTAATAGCAACAAAGAGCATTTCTGCGTGTTTTATCAATTCGTTCCGTTTTCATGATTTCTATTCCTACAGAATTAATCAAAAATATTAATAATTTCCATTAAAATTTATTTAAGGTGAAATCTGATTCAGTTTTAATTCATTTTCAAAACCTTTTGAAATAAATATTTCGCAAATTCACAATACTAAAAATTCCAGCTTAATTCCAATATTTTATTTTGCATAATAATTTATTTTTGGAAAAGGAAAGAAAAATCATTTTCTTTCTTTACTATTATTTTTTTCCTTTTACAACTTATTTACTTTCTCCCTTTACTATTTATTTTTGAATTTAAGCTTAAAGATTTATTTTCATATAGACAAGAGAAAGGTGAGAAAGAAAAGGAAGATCAGCGAAATTGACGAAATCGGAATCATCTTCTCACAATAAATTTTTTATGATGAAATTTTTAATTGAAATTTATAATTTCGACGCATGCCTTATGATACTGCACGTTCCATCAAAAAGAATAAAGAAATAATAGTAGTGATTAAATGGAAGTTAAGTTTGCAAAACCGGAATCGCTCTATGTTTTTCCATTTTGCAATCACGTACGAGCACATAATGGAGCGTTTTTTGAATGTTTCACTTTCAAACATATTTTCGAAATTATGGCAGGTTTTAGACCTAGTATTCTATTAGTGGAATTTTCTCGTTGATTATTTATAAACTCATAAACATGAAAATTTTTTCTCTTCGATCAAAAAAATAATTCGCTTCAAATTTCAAAAACATTGCTGCAAATAATAGGTTGAAGAGAAAGTTGAGGAATTTAGAACTTCTGCACTGATAGTTCTCGAAGCTCCGAATTTTTAATTAGAATGTGTTAGTATTTGATACCTTTTTAATATAATTAAACAATAATCAATTAGGAATAATTGAAAAGTCTGAAACCGGAAAATAACACTTTCAATTTTACATGTATAGTAAACTGCATGAAAAAGTTATAATATTGCTATAACTTTATTGATAGTAGGAAATATTGATAATAGGAAATAGGAATTTGAAAATATACTTTGTAACATTATCAAGAAAAACTGATAGTAAGAAAGAATCAAATTTTTAGAACTGAGAGATCCAATTCTGTTTGATTGAGTATAAAGAAGCTATTTCATTGTTTCAGTTCAGCAAAACTAATGAATGCATTTATTTCCGCTACTTCTGCTGTGTACTCAACTTTGCTAGCTGAACAAAAATTATCATTTTTGATTTCGATTTTTCAATCTTCACCTTTTTTAATGCGAACAGTTGCTATTGTTAAAACTTCATAGTTTGCAGCATTGATTAACAACAGAAATCATATATTCGTTAATTAAATTAAGCTATAAACGAGGGCTCAAATTTGGAAAAAAAAATACTCAGATTTCTATTATTCCAGCAGTTAAGTTTCTCATTTGCAGCAACGGTGGCGGTCGAAGTGGCGCATTTCTGGCGTTGGATGCAAATTTGGAGCTCTTGAAGAAGACAGGGCAAATCGATGTTTATGAGTATGGCAAAATACTAATTAATGCTCGACCTCATTTGATTGACTCCGTAAACCAATATCAATTCATTTATGATGCTCTCGCTGAGGTTTGTCCATTCAAGTGAATCCCAGATTTTTTTATCTACATTTACATTTTAAGCTACTAATTACCGCTAATTGCTAATTGATTCAAGTTAAGAATTAATAACTTTTTCTTAAGTCATCCACTAAGTTTCTGATAAGGAATTTGAAAAGAACAAATAAGAATTTTACTTCTCATACAAACATTAAGTATAGCTTTAGTATAGCTTTCTTTGTTTTAATCTAATTGCGTATCATGTGAAGAAATTTAGGCAGTTTTATGTAATATTGAACCGATCGAAATGTGGCAATTGAAAAAAAGAAGCAGCATGTACAAAGACAAGGAGAATCGTCAGGTAATGGAAGCACAGGTTGCTAATGAAGCTAAGGTAAATAAGATTTTTGAAATTCACCTTTGCTTCCCAATATAAGAATTATTCAATAGCCTTTTATGAAATTTGAAAAACTTTCCACTAAACTTTACCTTAAATAATACAACTGTATTACAGTTACTGGTAATGCTGACGCCTACATTGAGGATAGGTGATTGTGCTGGTGGTCATCGGTTAGAGAATCGTGGTAAAAACAGAGACGTTATGGTGGTACCACGTAAGTCTTGCATCTATAAGTTTCTATTTTCTTCTAATTAATATCATTAGTATGAAAATTTGAATAAAGGTTTTTCAAATTCAGTATAGTATTTGATGTTATTATGCCAATTAAATTGCAGCTGATCACGCTCGGCCGTACTTGCAAACGTTGCACGGTGAAAGTAAAGATTACACATACATCAATGCAGTTGAAGTGGATGGTTTTAAACGGAAAAATGAATTCATCGTAACAGAATGGCCAAAAAACTCAACATTGGACAGTTTTTGGACGTTGGTTTTCGATCACAGTTGCCATACTATTATTAATTTAAGTAATCGAGGAAATTCTCGAGTAAGTTTTTGCTTTGTATATTCAAGAAGAGTTAATGAATAGAATACTTGAGACAGAAAAAGATCGTTATTACATTACCGATTAAAATTACTCCTTAATTAGTATTATTAATATTTTTAGTACTTTTTTATTTCTTTTTATTTTATGCTAAAAGGATCTTCCATTTCAATTTTGCCAAGCTTCAATTCTGAAACTCAATTTCAGGCATATCCAACATTCTTACATAGCAAAGGAAGACATACGTATGGGCCTTTTGTTGTTGAAATTTTAAATCATCACCAGTATCCATCGATGACCTCTCATATGGTTAAAATTGTGAAGAAGGTATGTATTGTCGAAACTTTTTAAGTAGCAAAGCTATTTGTTGTTGATCGCATTTATTTAGAGGAGAATTAGAACGTCCAGAATAATTGTAAATATAAGGTTTAATAATATGATTTGGGAGTCTCCGGAAAAGAAAATTCAGTATTTTTCTCTCCTGCGCACACCCTGATTTGCTTCTCTGAGATTGAATCTTAGGAAAAATATCAACCCTTCATCGAAAGTTCCATTTATTTATTTTTCTGACAGTGATTTTCGGGAGATCATGTGTTACACGTCTAATAAATGTAAATTTTGTGTTTTTTGTCGATTTTCTTTCAAGCTTGTTTTCAAGCAATTTTTTCGAAATTTCGACTTTTTAAACTGAAAATTTCAGTGAGATTGCTGCAGTTTCCGAAGTATATTTCATCTCGATAATAAAACTTTTTTGTCTCAAGAAACCTTAAAGAATTTTGATTTATTTGTTTGCAAAAAGTAAACAATTTCATAAGGCTATCACCACTTTTCACCAAAAAATAAAATAGGATGAGCATATTTTAAAAAATGAATTATGTCAACACGAATTATTTACGTCATGTGTGAACTTTCTTTTTATTATCTAAATTTCTTGCGTCATCTTCTTCTTTTATATTTTATTTGCTATGATTTTAATCAAATATCTAAGTGTTATTCGAATTAAAAAATTTTTTATGTTCAAGTTTTATTCATTTAGTTTTGTTATTCCATCCATTCAGCTCTAACAGTAGCCATCTTGGAAAAGACTTAGAATCATTCCTGTATATTGTTAAGATGTTTTTTCTCGAATAAATCAAATCATTTTTAAAATTTACAATACAACTTATCCTATATTAATTTATCCATTCCATATCTCATATGGTACCATTCTGTTATCCGATGGTACCTATGCAAAGGTTTTCGAATACTTCTACTTCGTATTTTTTTTTTCGCGCTACGTATCATTGGAAGTTCCTCCGTAAAGAAACATAAAAGCGATAAAAAATTTTCCTAAGAATACTTGCTCAAAAAATTAAAAGCAAAATGGAATTTGTATTGAATAAATATATACCTTTAAAATAGGAAAAATAAGTAGAAATGAATGGACGATTTCTTCAGGTGAAAAAAAATTCCATTTCTAGAACGAAATCGTTTAGTTTCGCTAACACCGATCGTTAAATTAATACTCTATGAATAATTGATCCCTTTTCTTAGATCAATTAAGAAATTTGCCGCATTACCTTTGTTTTTATTTCTTAAAATTTTATTATTTTTATTTGCTGTACATTTGCAGTTATTTATGATCTCAGAAATAATGGCAAACGGTAGCAATCAGCAGCAGCAACAGATGGAAGCTGAAGTTAGAATATGCTGTGTTATACAGGTAATATTCCTCCAGTGAAGTACGAGAATGATTTTTTGAGGCCTGATTTTTCCAGAACTGATTTTCTGGACGGTAAGATAAAATAAACTTATATATTTAATTAGTCGAATTGACAATTTCCATTCTCATTTTTGCAAATCTTGGCTTTTACAATTTGCAACACTGTTTAATTTTCTTCAAAGTTTAGGCAATTATATGATGCAATCTTTAATTTCAGAATTTTTGAAATATTTCTTGATCATACTTCAAAACTTTTTAGATTCGAATGTGGCCAATTGAAAACAAAGTGCCATTATCAACATCTGGTCTTATCGATATGATAAAAATGGCACGTGGCTGGCGAAAACGTGCTCCGGAACGACCGGAAACAAAACCCACTATTGTTATGTCGCAGTAAGTATGCACTTCTTCAATTTTAATTTTGGAGTTCATCAAATGCTGAAGTTGAATTAAATTTTTGATTTAAAGTAGTTCCATTTGATGCAAGTGTATGCAAGTGTAAATCAGAGCTCATTCTTTCTTCTTTATGAAAGGTGGTTTGCTACTGGAATTTTAGACTGAACTTATTTTGGTGGGAGCTTCAAGTTCATTGATTAGAATTAAATTTCATACTACTTTTGAAACTTCCGCTATTGAAAGTAAATGAACGTGATATTACTTCAACTCATAAAATGCTCTTTTGAAACAAATAGACCAAAAATTCTATCGAAAGATTTCTGGAACTATCTCTTCAGTAGATACCTCATCTTTTGAAAAGTTTTTTCTTCTCTAGTAATGGTGTAAATCGATGTGGCATTTACATTGCTGCGAATGTATGTATCGATCAGATGGATATGGATCATGAAGTTGATGTTTTTCACGCTGTTAAATTAATTCGAATGAATAGGCCACAATTGGTTGACAGAGTTAGTTACAAATTTTCATTATGCAGATTTTTATTTTTATTATATAATTAATTAATAATTAGCATTTATTAGACCAGCAATTTGAGCAAAACGTTATACCTATTTATAATGAAAAACACTGTCGAAATGAATTCAAAATACTTTTCGAAATATAATACTTTGCAATATTATTTTATAATCAGAAAAATTTGCAATTCATTTCTCGATGTGTACGAATCATTTGCGAACAAAATTTTTATTTCTTAAAGTATTCTTGATGAGTGTCAATAAAATATAATTTTCAATAATTCAGGATGAATATAAATATTTATATGATTTGATGCTACACTGGTACATGACCAATCCGGATTATCGTAGTTTTGATCAGAAAGAGGAATCACGCGATCCAGCATCGCAGAATAGTTCGTTATGTAATTTGATATGCTCTAGCAATCCGACTGCTTTAAATGCTAATCATATAAGTTGACGATGGGTCGAATTCTAGGATAATCATGGAAGATTTTTGTCATTTTATCCTATTGCTGCTGTGTCGCTCGAATTGAATTCGAAAAACTGGGAGAATTAAGAATTCAGGAGGATAGATATGCGAAAACGAAGTGAAAAAGAATCAGAATGAAGCAAGAAGAGAAAAGTGAGGACTTTTCAAGTTTATATTATTAATTTGAACAAAATACTGCAATTGCTCCTACCATCTATCATTTAGTCTGTTTAGACTTCAAATTTCTCAGAACAGTTATTGAAATTTATGCTTCTGTAAATCTTGTAGATAAAAGGAATGGTAGAAATAAATTTTAATGTAAAAAACTGGATGATAATTCCTATCAGTCGTCTGAATAATTTATCTTTTACTTTTCTTTTTGATCTATTAAACATCATTTCGTATCATTTGCACACTTTTTCCTTAGTTCAAAAACCTCATAAAAATCGGGTCACTTTGTTTTCTAAGTTTTGGCGTAATTTATATTAAGTTCATGTTTTAAAATTTTGTTTCTATAAATATTTTCAAACCTGCATTTTTCCATTGAATTGTCGAAATCAGAGTAACTATCTTCACGTGTAATTAGCAACATTTCAACATTTCAAACTTTGAGCTGTTTTATGAAGTTTTTCAAATAGCTCTCCTTGTATGAAGCTAATTCTATTGCGTCTCATTCAATCACTGCATATGAAACTTTAATTGCTCAATAGAACTACATTTTAATTATTTTTTCTGACTTAATTTCAATGTTGTACTTTCCTTGCAAATATGATTCGACACTTTCTCTTCTCCTGGTTGTTTAAAATTTTCAAATATATTTTACTTTAATCTACCATTTCTAAATTTTCTTTATCTTCATCAGGAAGATTTCACTTAGTTTAAGAATAAATATTTTGTTCTTTTATTAAATATTGCTGAAGTTTGAAGCTTCGAATAAAATGAGAAGAATTATAGGAATAATGAGATAAGAGGAATGATAGGAATGATTATGACTTAGAAATGACTTAGAAATTTAGTATTTGGAGGCTAGTTGAACAAATTTGGAACTTAATAATAGGATGATGAGTTTTCTCATTATCCCATTATTATTAAGTTTTCTAATATATAAACTCTTTTCATTATGAGTTTGCTAATATATAAACTCTTTTTCATCGAATTGGGTTTAAGAGTTCCAGTGGAATCAAATTCGGTTATCGAAATATCCGTAGGTCGCGATAATGATAGCTCTTTATTCAACAGCCAAAGTATCTCTCTTTTCTCTTTACTATTTCTACCATTCTCATACTTTTGCTGTTCCTCTAGATTGATCGCTGTCAAATTAATTTTCAGCAATCGATACATCTGCTTTTGAGATGATCAAAGTTTTGCTGTCAATCAATTTCTCCATTGTCTTTTTGTTTTTTGTTTTAATATTTATTGCGATTATCATTTGTTGATTTTACGGCAACAAGGTGATAAATAAAAAGATAAATTTCAAGAATTAATTAAGAATCAAATTAATAAAACGTTCCGCTTCTGTTGTTCTTCTTTTTTGCATTACAAGTAAATAGTTAAAAGTTAGAAAAGATGTGACGTGGAAGACAATAGGGAACTGAGAAGTTAATTTTTCATTCAGATTTTGAATTTTAATCAAACAGTAAAATTGCAGCTTATTTTACTTACTACCATAGCAACTTCACCAGTGTTAGAATCCTCTAATCTGTTTCTATTCTGTATTGTGCAAACAAAGAAAATTAGGAAAAGCTAATTTATTAAACTGAGGAATTAACACAGTAACAATATAATACATTTGATTTAAACCAAGTAATATGCAGTAAAGAGATGGGGTCCATAAAATAATTTAATATGTCTAAAGTATTCAGAGATTGGTTGCAATAACAAAACTAATGAACACTTTTTAATTAACAATTTCGACAAATGGTCAAATGAAATCTGTTACTCTTAAGGTAGCCAAATGCCTCGTCATCTAATTCGTGACGCG